>VXBA01001693.1:223046-258798 GCA_013399895.1 Serilophus lunatus | reverse complement strand
GTGTCTAGTGTTTACAGAACTTGCTCTATCCTAGCCCTGTGTCTCAGCAGGGCCCTTCCCTTTCTAACCTCAACTGCAATGGTACTTGAAGCCCTTGGACTTCTGGGAGGCAGGACTGTTTACATAGTGTCAGCCTACAAAGCTGTTCTTACCAAGATGCCCTGCTAGTAGTAGGTTTGGTGTCTGTTAGCAGTTAATTTATAAATGCATACTTACACATGTACAAGGCTTTTGTGTAGCTTTTCTTCTGCTATTAGGTGTTAGGTGTTCAGACTAGAATTATTAACAGCTTTTATATTTGACTGTTCTAAATACCAAATTAATCATTAGGACTTCATTGTTTTAAAACTTGGGGACAAATTTCTTAGTAGATGACTAGCAAGAGGGACTGATGAGTGATTCCTTGCTCTTCAGTCAGTAGCAGGCAATCTCACTCATTGTTGAGGCTGCCTAAAAATCAGTCTTTCAGCTGCATCAAATGGCACAGCTTTTGGAGCTTTCTGAATTCCTTTGTAGTTTTTCTTTCTCTTCTTGACCTCATCACACCTGACATTATCTTAGCACCATGTGGTTTCACAGATTCTTAGGACGTTTTTCCAAAGTTTCTTCCAAACAGACTGATACAGTAAAAAACTCCTAAGTCTTTATTTTACTTAGAAGTGGAAGGCTCTGATGGTAAGAATTCTAATACTCTAGAAGCTATGTGCTTTCAGTGCATGCAACACATAGTTGTTGAATGGTGATGTTTTTACTCTGATTTGTCATGCAGGTACTAAAAATATCACTTACTTTACATCACTTATGCTTACTTGAACAGTAAACCTAAACTTATCAGTCTTTTTTTTTTTTTTCCCCTGGCACATTTCTTTGCATGCCATCTCCAGTAACACATGGAGATTCTGTCAAACTTACTGTTGAGTTTGGCACTCATGTAGTTTGGTGTATCATTAGGTAGACAACTGTTCAATATTGTCTTTGTGTTCTATGTTCTAAGAAGGTACTGTGTCTCAAAGTACTTAGACAGGTCACTTCGGTGTGGGTGTTTTGTTGTTGTGGTGGATTTTTTTGTCTTGTTTCTAGAATTAATAGCAGCTGAGCTGAAATAATTAGTTGTGATCTAAACTGATGTCTTTATAAATCATTCAGTGCTAGAGAAGGGAAAAAAACATGTGCACCTGCATAATTCCAGTTTTATTTTTTGTTCCTGTTGCAACCAACTTACTGGTAGAATCAATTCATAAAAGGTATAGACTGATGTTCAAGTGTAGGATATAAGCATGCAACTTAAAGCAGCAGAAAGTAAGATTTCTCGATCTCTCGGTATGATACAGTAAAATTGCATTAAGGATCTCTCTTCATGATTTCTGTTGAAGCTAGAAAGGGATATATTCCAGAAAGGCAGTTGAAAAAGTGACTTTTCTAGTTTTCCCTTTTATGTGTCATCTTCAGTTGTAATACACTTTTCAAACCCATGAAAATAACTAAAGCAAACCTACATGTGTGGTAGTGTGTATTTGTTGAAACAGACTGTAAATTTCCCTAAAACACTTCCCATATTAACAATTTTGCTTTTCTAGCTATTGTTCAATGATAAATAAGTAAAATGATGCTTTGGAAAAGTATAAAACTTGTTTACTGACTTTTCTATTTTAGATCTACAGCATGAGCTTGCGCCTTTCTGCTTTCTTTGAAGAACACATAAGTTCCATTTTGTCAGATTATAAATCTGCCCTGCAATTTCATAAAAGAAATACAATAAAGAAACGAAGGAAAAAAAGAAGTAGAAGCAGCTCAGTTTCCAGTAGCGTTGCGTCCAGGTACATTAATTCCTTTACAGTATTCATTAAATGTTGTGTGATTTTGACATACCTAAACTGAATACCTAAATAGAACTTAGTGTGTTTTTTTTTCTTAATCCTTCCTTTACTATTCCCTATATTGCAGAATGATAGCTTTGACATGCAAGTCCCTATGAGGTGGAAGAGTTTTTAACTTTACTTAGAGCTATCCTAGTGTAAGTGCTTAACATTCAAATAACTGCTAAACGTATAGTAAACCAGCATCGTTAAGATAGCGATGGCATCATGCTTTTTCATATAACTGTAGTATTTATTGTGAAGATTCACTTTGCAGAAGCTCACAACTTCATGAATTTCCACAGTAAACGTCACATTTTAACATACTTCATACAGAGGTGATTGTTTTACTCCCACAGTCTCAGACACTAGCATTTAATTTTATATATTCCTGTAAAATAAAAAGGTGGCAACCCAGGGTACACATTGTTACTCCTTTTGCAGCCCTGAAAGGAAGAGGAGATTAATAAAACCTCATTTGAAGGCAGAAACCTGTACCACTTCATCATCTTCTGCACCTGCACGGTCAACAGCACTGAGACATGCTCTGCCTCAGATGAATGGAAAAGCCTCTGATGCCTCTTCTCTTGTGCGGACTAGAAGCAATAGGGGGATACCAGATGTGGCTGTTACAGAGCAACCATCTACTTCTTCAGGAGCAAAGCCTTTAACTATAAAGCCTTTAATTACAAAGCCTAATACTACTGCAGGGTCAGGAAAGTCAGGCAAGTTGTGTTTTTTTTTTTTTTAATTAAGCAGTGAATGTTTTTAAAGATAAAACTGGCCTTTTTTCAATCTGATGTAGTTCTCTCAATTAAGACTGGTTCTTTTTTCAAGCTGATGGGCTTTTGAGGCTCTTCAGAGGAAAACCGGACAAGTTAGGCTACATTGTTTTATCTAGGAAACTTTCTCACTTCTGGATCACTGATTCAATTTGCTTGTTTACAGTAGAACACGAGTTCCGTTTTAGCCCAACAAGATGGAACGTGGTATAAACTACTTGACTTGAATAACTTTTTTTACTTTTATTCTTATTCTTCTAGTACTGGAGAATTCAACTAAACATTCCAAGAACCAGAATATTGTATCAAACCCTACCCCATCTGATTACAGTCATAACACTAGGAATAACTCCACAAGAGAAAATCTCGAGAAGGAGAAGCAAATCAAGCGCAAAGTAAAATCTTCCACTGTTAATCAGCAAGGTACCAAATTTCTCTCTAACTTCCCCCCACTCCACTCCAGTTATTGATGTAGTGACAGTAGCATTTTACTTTAGTTGTGGTAATTTGGGGTTGGGGAAATCAGGATGCATTACAATTTAGCAGAATGGGGAAGTTGATTGGAACAACTCAGTCACAAATAGTTTCCTTTTTGATGAATTAGCACGGTTTTGACTACTCTTAACACCATTTCCATTGTGTGATTATTGTTGTCTAGCTGATTTTGACATTGTAATCTATCTGAACCTTAATTTAAAATATCATGAAGGTCTTGTTAGGAGTTCTTAAATTCCAAAGCAGACTTCTGCAGGGTCACATTTTAAACCCTATGCATAACCTCATAACACTTATGTGGGTTATGTTTGGCTCAGTAACGCTGAGTGTGGTGACATACTGTGCAGCCACAACCATAAAGGTTAGAGCATCCCAGCTGCAGGTTATTCCTTTCATCTTTTGCCACAGTAAAATAGAACTGTTGAAGTATTTACTGCTTCTGGTTAGTGTATTTGAATGGACTGCTCAGACCTAGTTTCATGAAATCTCCTGAGTGAGCTTGCTTGGGTCTTTTGATGCCAGAATACCTTAAAACTCAAAGCTTCTGGGGAGATGGAAATAAGATCTTCTAGTCAAAAAGCTTTCCTGTTTATGAAGGAGCTTTGAACTGTTACGAAGATTCTTGAAGCAGCTACATCTACTAAGCATCTTTTGTCTGAAAATGGAGACACTATAATCTGCAAATTGGGCCCTACCTGATTAATCTGCTTACTCCTTGTAGTCCTCCTTTCCTCAAGGATTATCTGTTCTTTCTTACTCTTCCATGCTTCTGAAAAAGTAGCTTGTGATCTGAAAAGTTAAATCATCTGTTCATTCCTTGTAAGCTTTCTCACAAAGGCCCCAGCTGTTAGTTACCACGTCGCATGGCTAGGTATGCACCCATTGTAGGACTGGATATCTGTTTGGGTCAGAGGTCTGAGTGTTATTGACATGGCCCTGTCTCTCTTGCATATCCATTTCTATGACAGAGGAGGTCTGTGTGTTTAGTGCATGATGGTGCATGTTTGAACATAGCAAAAGCTGTGCAGGGGTGTCCATCAAAGGACTGGAGGGACTCTCATGCTGGCTAGGAGCCTGGTCTTGGCCATGTTTTAGGCAAGGGCTGTGGTATCAGAACACCCTAAATGGTCCCATGACATGCCCCACTAAGGAAGTTGAGTACTCCTGACCTAATGAAAATTCATACCCCGAAAGTGTCTCCAAGCAAGTACGTTCTGCTGTCTGTCTGTTAATGTGAGAATGTCTGTGCAAATTGTATATAAAACATACTACCTCAGGCTGAAAGAAACTGTTTTACTTCTCTAGAGATAAGCTGCTGTGAAGCATTCTTGATTCTTACAGTAATGCTCCTTGAGCAACTTTTTGCTGTTGTGGATACAAAATAGGATTTTTCTCCCCTGGTGTTGTATCAACCAAGAAAAATTTCTTAGCTGTTCCCTTTTTTCCCTGGAGTTTTTCTTGTTTCTTTTTTTCTAATTTGCTTTTTTCCTCCCCCCAGTTACTGTGTGCTAAATTCAACTACAAATTAGTCCTCATTGCATATGGGAATGAAATGCTTTGAGCTCTACTGTGGTTTTCTCAGATTTTGACAGATTGGCAATCACTGTGAATCCATTCAGATATTTTAGTTAGAGTTTTATTAAGGCAGTGTGAAAATGAATGCAAATGCAAATCTGTTATGTGACATCTACTTGCATTTCTTTACAGCAGATTGCAAAAATAATGCTTTGCCATCAGGAAGCATTCAGGTAAATGGACACGGAGGACAGCCTTTGAAACCTTCAGTTAAAAGAGGTCCTGGACGGAAACCAAAAGTGGAGACTAATAACAGTAGCTGTGAAGTGGTGGTGCACAAGAAAAGAGGCAGGAAACCAAAAAAGCTACAAATTGTTGAACAGCAAAAGGTTGCCGCAGAGCAGAATACAATCCAGACCCCAAGGGATATACCAGAGGAAGCCTCTGTTTCTACTGCATGCAATTCTCTTTCTGAAAATAATGTGAAGGAAGACTTGTTACAAAAAAAAGGCCGTGGGGGTAGAAAGCCAAAAAGGAAGATAAAGACACGTCAGCCAGGCTCGGACCTCTTAGTTCCTGCGAATGTTAAAATGCAGACAAGAAGCAGGAGGAAAAAGACACATGAGCCTGTGGAGGAGGGGTCTGAAGAGCTTAAAGATTCTGAACCTCACATGAGAACTAGAAACCAGGGCAGGAGGACAGCCTTTTACAATGAAGATGACTCTGAGGAAGAGCAAAGGCAGCTATTGTTTGAAGACACCTCCTTAACTTTTGGAACATCAAGCAGAGGCAGAGTCCGAAAGCTGACTGAAAAAGCAAAAGCTAATTTAATTGGTTGGTAATTTTTACCAAGGGTTGTACTTCAGAATGCTATGAAGCAGGTACAGTTAAGGAACAGCAGAACAGACTTCTGCTTCCCTGCTGCTATTATGGGTTAGAAGAGTATGTTCTGATTTGCGGAGAAAAATTTAGCAAAAAGATAAACTGAAAGAACATTCTTTGAAAGAAATATATATTTTAAACTTTTGCTATTTATTGCCCTCCAAATAGGTTATACATTTCAACAGTCATTTTGCTCACAGTTGAGAATAATTGAAGCAATTTCTGATTGATGTACAGAGTTAAGAACTACTTTGCTGGAGTAGTATATAATATCTCTACGCAATTGAAAAAAAGGTGATAGTACTTTTAATTGCCACAAACTGAAAACACAAGTCTATTTTTGACCAAGCAAGGTACGCTTTGATTGTAAAGTCAAGTCGCCTAGGAAGGCAGACTGGCAAAAAGTGGCAGCAAATTCTCTTACGTTTCTATTAAATACAAAAATACCAAACTTTGCTAATCTGAAAATGTTTGATTTCAGTTGTGATGGAATGTTCAGCTGCAAAAGAAGCCTAGCACAGGCCATTGGTTTATCCAAGCTCTGCCAAACATAGCAAAAATGTAATCATAAATATATATATATATATATCCACATTGGAAAAAGTTTGACTAATGTCTAATTTTTCAGACCTTGATTCTTGTATCAATCACTAAATCTCTGTTTATTGTGCCAAAGACTGAGAATCAGTGCAGTGGAAAGCCTTCTTTTTTTTTTGAGTGTCAGTACAGCATACCATTTGCAGTGATAAAAGCTGTGTCTTGTTTTAAATAGTAAATTGTTAACATTGTTCTGAAATGTATCCTTTTTGGTACTTCTGGTAGAAAATAATGCACTGGTGGGGGTCCTTTGACAGAGATGTTTTAGTCTAAATGTATAATTGGTTAAAGGATTCAAGGAAATTACAGGACAGGTATGGAATTATGATGTGTACTTTCTGATCCAGATTGATTGTTGTTTCTACAACTTCAGACATGCTTAAGAGGCTGAAATGACCTACAAAGAAGAGTGTATGTGTATATATTAATATATACATGAACACATACATCTAAAATTACCCAGGTATAAATTTTTTTCAGGATTTTTTAGATAGCACTAGAATTGAAAATTTTAAAATGTCATACTTTATAGTTTAATTTTAAGGGGAAGATTGGTTATTTTCAATTATTAGGGTTAAAAGGCCAAATCACTTTTTATGCAATCATGTTTTATACAGTGGTCTCATTGCACATTGTGTTTTTCTGCACTTTTTATGGTATATCACGCTGACATAAGTCAATATACACCCTAAAGAAAATTTCCATTTAATGATTGTGCCTTGTATTCTATTATTTCTTGCATCCTTACTAAAATTAAGTTGTCTATTGTAAATGATAACTATATGACTTAGGGGAATGTATTGTTATATGTACTGCTCTGGAAAAGAAAAGCAGTTATTTATTTGTTTATGGTACATTTAGTTATTTTATACCTTTACAAACAAACCTTAATACCATTTTCTATCACTTAAAAAAGTATTGTCCAGTTTCAAGGAAAAAAATACATAAGTATAGTCATATTTACTGAGATTTGGTATGGTACAAAAATGTAACCAAGTTTTTTGATTAAACTTTCTTTTTTTTTAAACAAGCATCATTGCAATGTCTGAGAGGGAGGGGCATGCAGAATTAAGACCTTAAATTTGCACAGATTCTTTATTTGTATTTGAGACCTGATTCATCACTCTTTATTTTCTTAGAAGCTTTTTTCTTTTTTTTTTTTTAAGTTTGAACAATGAATATTGGTATTTGCTACCGAGAGGAATAGAAATATGCTACTGTAAATAGCAAATTAGTATCCACCATACCTACTTTTAGGTAGTTCAATTTGCTACAAAAAGTGGCTGAGACATTTTTCCAGATCCTCTTTGATTGTTATGGATTCAAATTTGAGGAGCAGGGATTAGTTTGTATTTCATTTGTTGGCATATTTGTTTTTTCTAACAAGTATTTCTTTATCATTCAATTGAAATGGGGTTGCTAAACATGTGGTAAGATAACAAGCTACAGTTGTACAGTTGCAATACAGCTTCACAATTCAAAACTGATAGATTCTACTTGTTAATTTTGTCAAATCTCACTGATGAAGGCAATCATTTGAAAATATGTAATTTCCTGATGTTATCTGCATTGTGATATATAAAATAGATTATATCTAAAATTCATCTTCTGTATTTACTCCGTTTGTAATGATGTTTTATATGGCATGTTTGTGTATATATTTATATCTCAAAAATAGCTTGTAATTTTTGGAGACTGAAATAATATGCGTTCCCTTAACAGTAGGTAGAAGATTGTACATCTTAATTTTACAAGGATAGAAGGCCTTACCTGCAGCACATGGGTACTGCTTCCCACCCAGTAACACTGGTGACTTTAGCCAGTAAGTTTTTAATTCTTATTAAACACATTACTGTTTTTCCTTTGAAAATAAACTGTGGATAATTTGGGTCAAATTTTTTTTTTTAGAAGCAACACTACAAATTCATTCGAAATTAATACCAGATTTATTTAAAAATTAACTTAATTTCACTAGATTGCAGACTTTATTTATGAGACTTTAGTGACCATCAGACCGTATTTTGGCTGGCAAAAAATTTGAAGTGGTTGTGAGATACTGTATCAACAGAAAAAGAGCTTTTGATTAGAGTCTTAAGTTTTTAAATGTGAGCAATAAACTATTGGTCAGTGTTGAAATAATGTAAGAACTATAGTTACATGCATGTTTTATAATGCCATCTCAAGTACCTAACAACTGGTTCAGAAAATGGAGTATCAAAATCTGATGTGCTTGTTTCACATTTGCAGTGTAAATAACATAGCTTCATAGTCACATACACACAAATGATCTGGCAGCAATTAACTCAGTTTTATTCATTAAATTTGTTTATATTTGACATGGATATGAGGATAATGTTCTGGTATTTCTACATTCTACTGGGAAATGTTAAAATTGGTATTTACTGCCGAGTGGTATCTTATTAACAGTGTGTTCTCTATCTACCAATGAGGAAAGAACTTCTGCTTCTGTCATAACAGTGGGCTCTAAATGTTTAACAAATCATTGTAGCTGTGCCTACATACCTAACAACTCTATATCCTCTTTGTTTCTATTGTTAGTGTGTTCTCTGGGAACTGAACTGAAATTTTACCACTGTAGTGTTCATTACTATTGTCAATCTTGAACTAGAGCTTTTCATCACTTGGCAATGACCAGTGATACAACTTCAGAGAGAAATGTCTTCCTACAGTGATTAGACTGCTGTGATAAAGATTTACAGATGTTTATTTGTACAGTGTCCGGTTTGTACCTGTGATCAGTTTGTTGATAGACTTGTAAGATTGAGTTGGTTGAGTTAAATATTACTCTGGCTTAATATTTGTAAAACAATTGATAAAGGACCCTGATGCAGCACGTAGGATATATTCATATCTATTAAAAAATAAATTGTAGTGTAGAGACAACTTATTCACTGTATTGCTGTACAAATACTTTTAAGCACCAATTCTGTGCCAGAGGCTTTTGTCTTACCAAAGAACTACATGCAAAACAAAAAAGACTCTGTCCGTTTGATAACTTCAAGCTTGTTACGATTTTTACACCACATTGTTAAATATTTTGCTCACATTTGTTAGATTGAGGACTATAAGTAAATGCTTTAGTATAATTTGAATTTAGGCACATGTTTAATGTTTGACTGGTTCCATAAAAGCAATAGTCTTAACTGGATGGAACCCTTTCACCCTGTCCTTACATAGTAGACTGGAGGTTAGAGGTTTTTAATCTCACTTTCATTAACATTCACATTTAATTTGTAGCGTGTGAATCTTGCTGAGGTAATTTTAACATTGCTGGTCAGTCAAGATGCAGCCATACCACAATAATTACTTTGTTTTCTGAATCCTTACCTTTTTGTAAAGCAGTGCATTTTGTCTGCAGTAGTTTTTCAAAGGGTTTTTTTCTTTTTTTTTTTTTTAACAGAGTGTTTAAAAATCATTTGACTGCTACAATGCTGTGATACAGAAGGTAGAGGGTCTGAAAACCTCACCTAGAAACAGCAAAAGCTCATTTTCTGTTTACTACCTAAACGAAGACAAATTAACTGTAAAATTATTATATATTTTCTTTTATCCCTGAAGCTCTTGTAACAGACTGGTTTCCAAGGGGACCTAGGTATTCAACTGATAAAAGGGCTGTTAGTTTTCTGCTGTAAATTATTGTATATACATGTTTGTTCGTGTGCAGAGGAAAGTGTATTACATTTCATAAAATTGGCCAAGGCTTGACAATGTGTTTCCAATAACAAATCTGGTGTTGACAGCATACATAGCTTCCTGTTTTTGAATCATGAGTACAGCTTGTTCACTTTCTACTGTGTTTGGGGAAAAATAGCAGGTAGCTTTTAAACCAGAGTTAACCTCCAGGTACTCTTGGATTTCTGCTAATTTTAATGCAGGAATTCTCCTTGTCACTTTTACAGTGTGTGTTGGGTGAGGAAATGTGCCAGGAAGCTAGATTAAAAGACATCTTAAATTGCACAAAAGAGGTGGTTAGCTGCTTCCCCCCACACCCATTTTCCCAAGGTAACAGCCTCAAGGCACTCTAGAAAAGAAACCTTATATGCTGCAATAAAATAAGGGTGAATAAATTTAGCTTTTAGGAGGTACGTAACGAGACAAGTAGTCATTTGGATCCTTTTTAATGCAGATAAATACATCAGGAAATTCACTTCAAATAATGCGAACAATACATTTTAGGGAGGGAAAGTAGTACTATAGTATGAATTTCGACAGTGAAAGAACAGAGAATGAAGTCACACAAATTAGGTGTAGAAAGAAATAAAGTACCTGTCATGTACTGTGTGATGTACATGTACTATTTTGTGCTTACAACTGCACATGCTGGTTTGCTGATGCATTGAGACCATACAGGAGTTACATTTTTGGACCATACTAAAACTGCAGAAGTGTGGTGGACAACTGGATGATAATCTTATGTGAACTAAATTCTGTCACAATGTTTCAATATGTATAGAATGGAGCTCAACTTCAAGTAAATTACCTAAAAAGGTTAATTTTAAAACTGACACATTTTCAGATTAAAAATTATGCTTATTTTGTACAGAATTATGTAAAACACAAATCTGTTGTATGTAATGAGTAACAGTTTTAAAAACTATAATTCTTTAGCTTTATCAAGGCTTTTTTCCTTCCAGAAATCTAGATTATCATGTTATAACCTGAAGTATCCTACCAGGATAACAGTGCCCTTTCTTTTTGTACATATGGATTGAAAATTTCTTTACTGTTATGTGGACACTTTCTATGTTAGTTTTGATGCATAATACTTTGAATCCTTTTATACAAACTAGAATGTATGTGTAAGAATTACTGTCACTGCAATGTAGTAACTACAAACTTATTTTTAAATAAATAGAAAACATGTTTTTCTAAGCTGTCCAACAGTGTTTGTTTCTATCTAGTAATTTGCTGTATTATGAGACAATTGCTTGTGTGTTTTCCAAAACTGCCTAAACTCAGCTCATTTTGATTCCTTATGGAATATGGTATCGTGCTATAAGGCAGTATGGTATAGTGTGTATGTGGGAAGAGACAAAATTACAACTGGAGTGTTCTCTGATGGAGATCAAAATTTGCTCTTTTGTATGGGGTTTTCACCAAAATCCACAGTTCTGTAGGCAGTATAAAAGCAGTAGCATCTGGCACTGAAGACACCATATTGCCAGTCCTCTTAGCTCACTTTCACATGTGCAGCTTTTATCCATCCCTAATCCTCCAGAAAGCCTTCCCTGTTCAGGGAACAACAGTTTGTACCAGACCTATATTCAGTCTATGGCAATCTGTGCTTCCCAACAACTCTAGAAGCTAAAAACAGCTAAGCAGAGAGAAATTCCCTCCCAGCCTGTAGAACACAGCTTGTTCTGTTGAGTTGCTCTGAGGGAGTGATGCAAGAAAGAGTTCATACAGGATGTATTAACAGGGTTTTTCTGTTGATATTTACATATTTCTATGCAATAGATCCAAGACAAAAGAAATGTTTGGTATTTCTTGTGGAGTCTGTTTAATTTCATGTGTTCTTTGCTTTATGATGTGATTTTTTTCCTCCTTATGAACCTTACGTCAAAACACAAGGAAGTGATGGAAGAGACTCTTACCTCACAGATGCAGGTATGTTGCTGCTGGGTGATGGGAATGGGGAATGGTCACGGCAGAATGAATTGAGTTCCCTGTTGCTTTCCAGACTCCATGTGGAGTCTGGCAAAAGCAAGACTTGTTTTAGCCGATGAGGAAAAACCTGTTGTCTCAAGCATTTGCCTGAGTTTAGTAATTGGCCTGTTCTGCTTGGAGAAAAATAATTTTAGAATCCTGAAAATGTAATACACTTCCTTTTATGCTTCTGTTACATATTGGAGGTGGTAGTTCTATTCTATGTGCATTTTCAGTATTACAGCATTATAACAGTTGTGGTGTGCTCATCTAAGCACAAACCACCTCAGATCCAGGCTCTTAGATTTGTTACTGAGTGTAGTCTAAAGCAGTTAGTATTTTTTCTTTGTTTTGAAAAGATCTTTTCCTACGTACGTCTATACAGAATCCTCAAAATACAATTCTAGTTTTTAGTCCTGTGACAGGTACCTTTTTGAAACCTACTGTGGTTATTTTGCTTCGAATGGAAATCAGGACTTTGCTTAGGATTAACAGATGCTGTGAAATGTTGGTATCTGACAGCTTATGCCGACTGTGCTGGTGCTAAAGGTTCATTACCTTGTTAATACCATTTACTCCTGTTGGATCATAACACTCATTAAATGGAGGGATTTATGTGTGATCATTGACCATTTTGTTTCCAAAGTGGAAAGTTTTTATGCCAAAACCTGTGTTATTTCCTGCTCTAGCAATCAATATGAGCTTTGCAAAAGTGTGTTTGTCATTTTTCCCGAAGACAAATAGGCAAAGTGTAATGGCTTTAAAAATTAATCAATGTTTCTATTTGAAGCAAATGTGAAAATAAAGCAAATGCCAGCAAGGAACATACAATGTGACTTGAATTTAAATAGCATTTAATGGAGGTATTGTGCACAAATTTGCATGCAAAATATAGTTTTTGTGGGGTTTACTAATGTTAACAGGAAACTTGAAGCCCAAAATGTCAAGTTGTTTTTCTAGCTCAGAGAAATAACTGTTCTAACAAATCCTTGGAACAAGCTCAATTGACTCTTTTACAGAAGTATAGTGAGAATTTATGAATTCTGACTTGCGCTTTAAAGTCTGTATGAGCACTAAAGGGGGGACAGGGTAGAGAGTTTGGGAATGCTGTTTCTAATCTGGTAAGAACCATAAAAAATTCATTTGTGATTCCTTTTCTGGTCTCTGAAACAGGGAGGTTTTACCTAAAATCGGTCTTGTCAGCCTTTCATTTTACTTCAGCTTGCAGGCACATCCGTGGAAAAAAAAAAAAAAAAATCCCCAAAACCAAGACAGACAGAGAGAGAAAACGAGCAGAGGCAGGTAATCAATTCATTCAGCATCAAATTTCTGCGGAGGCATATTCCTGAAGGTACTGACTTCAAACAATGTTAGCATTCAAGGGCCAGGCAGCCTCATCTGCTAATTTGTTTTGTCTCAAACATCTGAATTTGACTTTGAACAAGGATACTCAAAGACTAACTTAAAATGCAAACCTAATTAGAATATTATTAAAATACTAGAAAGAATTAATTGTATTTGTATTCTATAGCAGAGAAATCTAGTAGGGTTATTCTTCTGAAATTTGAGCACTTTATCCAAAATTTGAATTCTCTGTATTATTAAGGAAGATTGTATAAGCTTCCATGTACTGCTAAGAAATGGAATACAGCTGTCAAAAACTTAAAACAAAATAGTTATTTAAAAGTCGTTAGTTAGTGATCACTTCTCAATACACTGCCTATTTTTACCCAACTAGAATCTCAACATGAGGAGCTGGGTATACGTGCAGTCTGTACCATTGTTGTGCTTCACTGACATCAGTTAATCTGAATGCACAAGTACACAGAGAAAAGTTAAATATCTAGAACTCAAAATGCTGTTTGATGCTTTAAAAAGTTTGAGGTTGTAAAATGTGTGCTAATACTAAACTATTCCGATTAGATAAATTTACAAGGAAAATGAGAGGTTAAATTATTTAGAAAAATTATTAGAAAATTTACTTAAGGGCAGATCATCTGAAATTGTCTTATAGTCAAGGTTGGGGTTTTTTCTTGCATACTAATTTATGAAGTAGTTTTCCTCTGGCTTTGGCCTCTTCTCTGCCCGCTTCTGAGTCACAACAGAACACACGGGGTTTTTTTTGGCTCCCTAATGGGGAACCACCTGTTTCATAACAGAAGCATCCTTATCTTGCAATTTGATTAACTTTGTATTTTTGGGAGCCCTCTTAATGTTTGGATAGTAATAAGTTGCTTGAGGCACACTTTAAAACCTTCAGCCTCCCTGAGGTAGGATCAGGTGTTTATGTGGCTCCTGGGCTTTTGCCCAGGGGAGAGGTTAAGTCCCTCTGCTGCAGCCTCTGGGCTGGTGTGATGCAAACACAGCCACGATGGCCCCAAAGTCTGTTCTTGGGGTGGGCTATGTGGGGCAAAGTCGTTTCTCTGAGCAACCTGATCTAGCTGAAGATGTCCCTGCACATTGCAGGGGAGTTGTGCTAGATGACCTTGAAAAGGTCTCTTCCAAATCAAACTATTCTATGATTCAAAACTATGTTTCTTAGGTAAAATATGTGCGTCTAGGCCAGTATTCATGTGAGTTTTCAACTGAGCATTTCTGCCATGCTGCACAGGTTTAGATCCATCAACAAACAAAACCTTAAGCCCAGCCACTTAGTTCCCATGTGATTACTAGGTACAGCTTGATAAGATTTTGAGTTTCGAGGTTTTTTTCACAGTATTGCCCTTCACAGGCTGTGCTCAGTAAGCAAGAATTGATGGCTGGAATGTTTCCTCTCTTGATAAGGCTTGACATTTGCTACTGCTGAATTTCCCTTCTTGTCCATAATGTTCCCATTGCTCTGATCTCTGGATTATTTGCAGTTTGAGTCTACCTCTTCTGTTTCCTCCCACTCTGATTTGGGTGTCATCAACAAATTTGATTGCTGTTGAATTTGCACCAAAGAAGTACCTGACTCAGAGGAGACTCACTGATAGACTTTGACCCCCCTGCAGTGGCAGGCCCAGTTTCTGTTGGGTGCACTACTGACACCACGGAGGAGATATTCTGTTTCAGCTGTGCCTTCCTTCATCAATCCATGACAAAGCCAGGCCCAGAGGCTGCCATCAGGTGCTCTCTGAAGTACCAGCAGAGTGGCGAGAAGCACGCCATGAGCCTGGCTTACAGGTCTATGTTGGGACACCTTCATGTAAGAGAACTTCCTCTGGACTTCTATTCATACTAGGTTGAAGGTGCTTGTCCGCCTTCACAGAAAAAAATACTTAAAATACTATTTGCTTAAAGTGAGCCTGCAGAAATAAATTAGAACTTTTTATTTCTTTCTTTGTAATGTCTTTAAAACTGTCAGGGTGCAACGGCCACCCGGGTGTTTGTTGCATTTTAAGAGCAAGAAATGCTGATCCCATTCACCGTGGGCGCTTTTTCGTGCGGTGGAAAGACCAGACAAGGGGACAACGCCTTTTTGGGTGTTCACACCTTTATGCAGGGAAGGGCACGAAGCCCGTCCCGCCGCTCCCCTCGGGCGCACACGATGCCCGCGGGCCCCCAGAGGCCCCCACCTGCCGCCGGCAGCGCCGCCCCCACCAGAACGGAGCGGGATGGGACGGGACGGGACGGGACAGGACCGGACCGGCCCCGCCGCCCGGGAGTTGCTCCACGGGACGGGACGGGTCGCGCTGCCGCCGGATGAGGGTCAGGGAGGGAGGGAGGGTCACCTGCCGCCGCAGCCGCCGTGCAGCGCCGGGACAGGGAGGCTGCGGCTCCCCCTTCTGCCGCGGGAGATGCCCGCACGGAGAGGCTGCGGCTCAGCCCCGCCTGGGGCTACAGGCACAGCGCGCTTCCGACGGATGTTCAGGTGTGGAACACGCACAAAAGTATTCTGATTCTGTGGGGTTCTTGGCCTGGGTTAACTCACCATATGCTACCGCATTCTTTGTATCTGGTGGATCAGGCTGCTCAAAAAGCCGATTTTAGAACGAGAAGGCAGACCTGCAGCGCCAGAAGTTGTATGGTCGTGCTTCGTAAGTGGCCTGGGCAAAACAGTGATGCCCACGGGTCCTCTACATGTGCAACTAATGAAAATGTATAAAATTAGGTTTTTTTGTTCTTTAATGCTGCCTCTAAAGCAGGCAATGCAGAAGTGAAAGACAGTTTGTGGTAATACTTGTGTTAACATGCACAGATACTTTCATATTCCTTACAGTATTCTTGTTCTGTGATCTCGACTACTTTTGCTGGGCAGTTTTCACAAATTTATCTTTTTCATGATCACATGAGCTGTGTGTATTACAATAATCCAATTTATTTTGTAAATTAGGATAGCAGGAGAAGGAGCTCGGAACACAAGTGAAAGGAGTTGCTGGAGGTGCTTGCAGGCTGAGCACTGTCCTGGAGTGGAGAGTAGGAGCTATAACAGCCGCTCCTGGAGAACAGAGTGGGTGTAGATGACTCTCCGAACGTATAATGCTACGGTGTGGCATGTGCCTATGGAACGAACAGCAATGTCAAGCCCTTTTCTAATGTAGTGATGGGACTATGGCCTACATTGTAGTCAACTTAGGATGGTGCTATGTTTGCCTTCAGTCTGAAAGAAAAATCCCTTAATTCTGTTAGATGCACAATAATCACTGAATCTAAATAGATTATTCTTGAGGCCATCAGTCTGATATGTCAGACGTGTTTAATACAACTAATTAGAGGTCAAGGCAGCACAATAGATTTTGTTCATGAAGCAGCTTTTTACTGCAAATTAGACAACCATATGATTTACTGGTTCCTTTTATTTTTCTTTCTGTTTGCAGATAAAAAGCATGTCTGTATAACTCTTAAAAGCAGGTTTTCCCTTTTTTGTCCTGTGAAGCTGTCTACTTTAATCTTCTATTAATGTTTATAAGTACCCCCTAATTTAATGCAGTTAAATTTGCCTAATTTAGGTGTGCTCTGGCTGTAACTGAAATGGCTGAGTACAGATTGTAAATTATGTTGTGAACCAGCAAAGCAATGTGAAGGAAACTTTTAAGTACTACACAGTTAGCAAAGCTCACAGCTACTTTTTTTTTTTCTTTATTTTCCCCCCCTCTTTCTCTTTTCAGAGTAGGGAGCAGGGAAGTGCCTTAGAAGAAACTTCCTGTTGGAATGCCTCACATCAATGCAGCTGTAGCTCTGCAGGTTTCTATGCTGCTGTTTGCTCTTCCTGCTCAATATTTCATATCCCAGTGGTATGGAACGGACTCTGCTGAGTGTATACAAATAACAAAGAGGTTATAAGACTCTTTTCTTACTCCATTTATTTGTAAGAGAGTTGTTTCGCATCTCCAATGACCCTTTGCCTTGGAGAACTGGTGTGGATGGGATGCATTGGCTATTCTTATACCAAAACAACATTCAAATCATACCTCAGGCATTTTTGTGGCTTAATAGAACTGTATTTAGTTGCTCGAAGATGCCCTTCAAATTTGAGTAACCACCATTGTTTTCTTCCCGTAAAGATCTGTGCAATCTAAATGAGTGCCTGAGTGTGCCTTAAACTCATTCTGCTTTTGGATATTCCAATATGCATTACTATGGGTTATGTCCCTTTCAGAAGGGGAAAATGAAGCATTTGTTGAGTAACACTATTTCTAATTTTCCATCACATTTAATGTTAAGAGATTTTCTTGCATAGTATGACTCACTACAGACTCCTAACCAACAAAATGTATTCCAAGTAAATTATTTAAGGCAGTCACAATGATAGTTAAATAAGTAGTGCCATTTTGTAAATGAATTAAGAAGTTATGTATTAACAGAATTGCACACATCTCTCTTCAAAAGTAGAGTGGAGAATATTATATCAGATCCAAATTTTTGGTAGTGGCGACCATTGGCAAACATTGGTACCTTGAAAATGAACCATGCAAAGAGAGACCTAGTTTTAATAGTGTGGCCTGTACAGTGCACTAGTTTGTAGTTCAAATAAATAAAGTACTTGAACTCAAATACATGAAGTAATAAGAGCTAAAGATTGGCCTGATAAAATAAGAATTAAGCCTGGCTTTGTGTGTAAAGGTTCAGAGTTAAATAATTCTCAGGCCTCATGGCATGAGTCTTAATATTTAGATATATGCAAAACCAGGGTTTTTTAAAATAAACTTTTGAATACATGCATTATACTTTGGATGTCTCATGCTCATTATTCCCAAGTAACAGTTGAGACTGCAGAATGTGACGCAATTTAGCAATTCCTGTAGTCTGAGTAGAGGAAGCAAGCAACCCTGTAATGAAAAATATTATTTTCCAACATCTACATATGGTTTACTGGTACAAGTGATGATTGAAAGAATGTTCATTTGCAGTCTTGGTATTAATCTTGAAGAACTTGATCCTGGTCACTGACCCTTTTGTCCTTTTTGCTACAGAAGTGAAACCTTAAAAAACCTATATAAAAATACTAGAGAAAGTTTTAAAACCATTTAAATGACCATTTTTGCTACTAAAAGATAATTGCCTCTTGGAGCAGCTCTACAAGATCTTACTTGAGTCTGGATGCATGGGCAAATCATTTAAAGCCATGGCTATCAAAGACAAGGCAAGGTGTTACATGCTGTCTGCACTTAAGAATAGATTTCAGACATAGTCTCTTCTAAACAGGAAAGTGTGCTGTGGGGAAAAAAATAAGAAAGAGGAAGCATCTCTCATTTTCTTGTCGAGACTGATTTGGAACTTTTTACCAGTTTTAAGAAAGCCTTGTGCCTATATTCTACAGAGACATCAAAATTGAACTCCATATGTAAATCATGGAAATAATTCTATATGTTTTTTTCCTCTAAATTTATCTGGCTGTGAAGTCTGGACAACTAACCATGTTAACATTTGTAAGCAGCTAGATGTTTGTAGGATCAGATCCTACAACACTGTATGGATGTGTTAAGCTTTATAGTGTAGTTAGAGAAAACTTGAAATTGATTTAGAAATGGAAAATCTGTGAGTTTAGGAGGAAGGAAAATCTTGATTATTTGCCATGTTACAATGACTTGGTCTAGAAAAAATAAAATTATATCCATTTATATATACATGCCATTTTAATTTAAGACCATTCATGGACTTCCTTGGGGAGGCTAAAAGGCTTATTTGTGAGAGTTAATTCTTGTACAGTAGAAATACTCCAAAGGTGTTACATTGTCTGGATCTTCAAAGTTCCATTATTATTGATCCATGTACAATAATCAATGGTGTCAAGTCCTCTCAGCTGTGGAGGATCCAGACTTAGTTTTGCTCCTCGCAAAACCTAGGGGAATGGTCTATGAGCGGAAACAGAACTGTGCTCTTCTTAGATTCACTATAAATTGCTTTGCAACTTTGTGGTGGAAAGCTCCTCATCTATCTAAAGACCAAAAGGTCCTTTGATTACTTGTATATAGTTGGAGCTGCTTGTGTTTCCTGAATATCTTATAAATAACTGATTATCTTAAAAATAATGGCATTTGAGACCACCCAAAGCTACTACATTACTGCTCTTTTTAATAAAGCAGTCAGACAGGTGAAGCTAGTTTCCCATTCCTCTTTCTGTTAAAAGGTGTTTGTCAACCTTAAGCCTTCCTATACCTTTGAGCTAAACCAAACTTTTTAAAGGAGCATTGTTCACAGTTGTGGAATCTGTGTTCATTTTATTCCAGGAAGGGTAAAAGGGGTAAGACTAAAAGAGGAACAGTGGTGGAACCATTGAAGAGGAAGGAGACTAGGAAAACTGACAGTTCTTTGGCACTGATAGGTTCCTGGCTAGTATGGGTGGAGAATGTTAATTCAGATACCTCTGTTCATAGACTGCTGCTGTTACTTAAAGGTTCTCAACCCATAAATGTTCTGTTTGCTCATTATTTCTTTACGCTTTCTCTTTTTCCCAATAGCAATGGAAAACTTTAGCCATTTCCCTTTCTAAAGACATCCCTCCCCTAGTCCTCACCCTTCAGATGAAATTCAGTCTAGTGCAGAAGGAAAAGCTCTGCTTACTGAAACCTTAGGCTGGAATGCATAGCCAGACACCTTGTCCATACAGGTGTTACCCAATTTTTAAAGGTTTTACAAAGACACTGAAGAATCGCTTTGTTTAGGATTCAGAATAGTATTTGCTTACGTGTATAAATTAAATGGGTTTCCTCTAATATAAAAATTCTAATGCAACTAGAGAGTTACATTTCCAAAGAAATTGGAT
Source organism: Serilophus lunatus (assembly GCA_013399895.1). Classification (NCBI taxonomy): domain Eukaryota; kingdom Metazoa; phylum Chordata; class Aves; order Passeriformes; family Eurylaimidae; genus Serilophus; species Serilophus lunatus. Next base: position 238,816 of record VXBA01001693.1, on the reverse strand, counting down.
TCATACTTTTTTTTTCCTGTTAGAACAAATTCCTTTTTATTGTGTATTCCTTAAAAGTAATTTTATATTAAAACTCTAATTCAGGCTTCAAATTTTGAAGATGTTTGTGTCAAAGGGTTTGTAAAGTATTCCTCTAAGACAAATGCTAAAGATGGAATAATTTGCCTTCTGATTATTACTGAAACTCAGTTTCTAAAGAACTTGTTTGGATATTGTATTAATTTTACATTTTAGGAATTGGTTCTACAGAGAAAAGAAAACAAAGTGGTGACGATGAAGCAAAATCTCATTCTTATTTTCCAGGTATTGCTATCTTTGCAATTCTTTTGGATCTTGCTTGTGATATTGTTGTCCATGAGGTCTTGTACAGTAGAAGTCTGTAGTTAGCTTGTAAATAGTAATCTTTTTTTTTTCCTTCTCTTCTCTGTAAACATGAGTAGGTAAATCAGAAGATGTAAAATCCAAGGACTTTTCCCCCTGTGTTGTGCAACAATATCAATGGGATACATTACATATGTCTATTTTATCGAATACATCTGGGTATGCCTACTTTATAGTGACATATGAACAATAGTACAGCTTTCATTTGATCCAAATGAATTGGTTTAGATCAACTTCATAAAAGGAAATAAAGACACAGCTGACTGGTCTGTTCCTGAAAAAAGGTTTCTTGCAATCAGATTGAATAGAAGAATTCCATTCAGAACTGGAAAAAACTAATGTCACAATCCGTTACCATGTGTAAGCACTGTAAAATACCCTGTATAAGGTGTAAGTAATTGTTAAATGCACATACTGTTAATGCTTTCCAAAACTCTGTTAAGTCCCCTCTATAATACCAAAGGCATACAAATAGAAAAGCGCCTTCCTTAGTGGATGCTGCTTTCTCAAATATCATAGCAATATTCTGGAGGAGAAAACACAGCACTTGTTCTTCTTCACTTCACCTGTTAATCTAATTGTCAGTTTTCTTCTGGTAGAAGTCAGAATATTTTCTGTTTAAATGTTTAATATAACTTGATCAAGCTTTGATCCTTGTTAAGTCTTTGTTAAAATAGAATCAACTCATGTTCACAGTCCAAAGCCTGAATATGTTCAGTTCTGCGTGAGACAGGTAGTAATTCACAAAAGATTTGGCTATTCAGGAGTCATTGTTGGATGGGATGTAAAAGCTAACACTGCAGAAGAATGGCTACAATCCAAATATCCTCCAATGAAACAGGTTTGAACGTACTAATCTCTTGCTTTATTAATACATAGATAGAATAACTCAGGTTAAAAAAACCCCTCAGAAACACTGTTACAGACCTCCTTCCTACCATCCTAATGGGAAATACTCAGGAGACCCATATCACCTGTGCAGCTGAGCAGTACCTCCATTTCCTCTGCACTGTGGTCCCAGTAGAGCTTGGCTTTTGCACCACTGATTGGCTAAACTTTGCTGGTCAGGATTTTACTGGACCTATCTCAAGTTAAAATGACTCACTTCTAAGACAGCAGTGTCAACCTATTACATCTGAATGGATTTCTTCTGTTGTGTTACTGTAGTTGAGAGGATGTCAAATATTTTATCTGATCATCCATAACGGGTGAAATCTTCATTGCACCTAAGAAACGCAAGTAATCCTCTGTGTTTTATCAGTTTCAGTTAGCTGGATACTTGGACTGTAAATCTATTTAAAAACACACTTCCTTTGTTGATAGTACTGATCTGGTAAAGCAGTGCTGCATACTCTATATACTGCTGACATGCTGCTTAAGTGGCAGGAAAACACGAATCATCAATGTAAAGAAGATTGAAAATTAGGAAAAAAATTAAAAACTTTGCCTGTAGCAGATGGTTCATGTTCAGCTGCAAACGGATATTCAGTCCTGTTTTGTGCATTTGGTACCTTCCCTGCTTTAGTTTCACCCAACCATTACTCATCTTCAGCTCCTAAAACACCTGGACCCTTGCTTTCCTTTCTCCTCTCAGTAGCATTGTCACCAGCTGAACTTCCAAGAATTTCCCAGAGACACTCCTTTTTATGTACCTTATATTGTTCTGCTCTCCCAGTGGCCTTGTGTTCATCTTTATTGTTTTAATTTCAATAGCAATGGCATGTGGTTTAAGTACCCTTTGTTGGCTGTGGTATTTTTTAATTACCTTTGCCTATCACGTTACGTGCATCAGCTATGCAAAATGCCTTCTGACCCCTAGGCCACAGTTACTGAGCTTGGTCCTTAAAAATCCCCTCAAAACATCAGCCAGGTTTTCAGCCCAGCTTTTCCTTACCTTCCTTTGACTTTCAGATCTTTACTAAGTTACTGAGCAGAGGCCACTGCCTGTCACACTGGTTGATACTCACTGCTTCATAAACTCTGGCTGTCTGGACTTATCCGTCACTCTTTAGTGTTTAGACCATGGGAAGCAATGCTTATGGATAGCAATGAACATGATGGGACCCTAGCCCAGGATTTGTTTTCATAGGTACTACTTTGTTGGATGATTTATATATATGCACATAGGAGTTGCTTTTTCTCTCTGGAGTTCTGTTGCCACTTGGGAAGGGAGAAGGGTTGTAACAGATTGTCATGGGACCTATATACAAAAAGCAAGGATGCTGTAAGTTTTGCTTCTTGCAAGATCTGCAGGAGAACAGGCTAATTAAAATCTTGACTCTTAAAAGTGTTTCTAATATGCCAAGAAATTTGTGTATTGCAGTTCAGATTGCTTTATATTTAATATTCCAAACTAACATTGGTAAAATTGTAAAAATGAACTGGCTATATATGAAGTGGATTTAGGTTCTGTAAGCCTACTGAGAGTTAACTGATCATATGTAATCTTTAGTCATCATTTGTCCTATTTATTTTCTTTCTATTTTTACAGGATCTAAAAGACACTCCTCACTATTGCATTCTAATTAACAAAGCAAATGGATTTGGCAAATCTACAGCTTATGTTCCTGAGGAAGAGATAACAATTATTATGAGATCAGAGGTAGTATTTTTTTTTTATTCAGCTGCAACTTGATTGTTATCCTGAATGTTTAAAAGTGTGCTGACCTTTGGCTTAATAAATACTACCTGGGTTGCAAAGTTAGTCAACACTAACAGAGAAAGCAGATAAAAAAATTACTGCTGTACTTTACAACCACAGGTTTTTGGAAGTTGAAAAATGACCAAACTCAAGTACTACCTGCTTTGAAATATCCTACTGCTGAGTTTTTGAAGTGTTTTAGCAATTTGATTTTCATTATGCACAGGCTGTTGCAAACAGACTTTTGTTTTAGGGTTTCTGCTGGATCTAACAAAGTTGGTTTGTCTGAAAAATCTGCATTTCAAACAGCTCCTGCTCAGCTGCTGCCCAGACTGAAGAGTTTCTCAACTGCAAAACTCTTTGGGAGCCAAAAAGTCTGCTTTGTGTATCAGGGTGGAAGTGGCTTTTGATTTCCAGCTTATGCAAAGCACACCTTATTTTTAAACTAGATTTGAGATTCTGACCCAGAAAACAACCTTCAGCATGCATGCCACATACGAGTGGCTTTTTGTAGGGGATCCCCATGCTGTTGTGGGTGCCTTCTTTTAAACTGTGGATAAAGGCAGTGTCTGCGTTTTAAAATATCGCCAAGTAGGCGAACCATTTATCTAACAGGAGATGCTTGATCTAGTCAAGAAGATGAGATTCAAATTGGCATCTTCTGCCTGTTGGAAGAATGCCATAAAGGAACTGTGTAAGTCAGGTTGGCCTAAAGACTGTCTATGCTCTCTCTTAAAACTGCTGCACATAAAGGATCCCCCTCAATCACAGTCTGACACAATTACATCTTTTATTTGGGAGAAGCCTTTCCGTCCTTTTGTTTTAGCCACTGATTGTAATACAAAATATGTTAACGTGCCTGAACTTAGAAGCAGAAACTATCCTGTCCTCAATGAGTGTAAAATGGGTTTCTGCCCACCCTGTGTATAAAAGATGCACCTTTGATTATGTCAGTTAGCTGGCTACCTTTCAGTTTTCTTTATATTCCATAGGGAGAAACAGATACCACATCTTAAATATTTACCTCGTGGAAACTAGCCTTTAAGATATCAGATGGCTTTATTCACCTGCACGGCAGGTTAATTGTCCATACAGATAATTAGGGTAACTCATGGTAACAAGCTTACAAAATCAGATATTTATAAGTTGTCTCACTGAGATTAATGACAGATGGTGAGTCATGCCTACACCTCAAGTTCAAAAGACCTGTGAATTGCCCTCACTCAGCCTTTCTGACAGCCTAACAGGCACAGAGTTGAGTGATCAGAAAATGCTTAGATTTGTCGTAATCCTTTCCCAGCTGACTGTTCTCAGCCACTCACCATGGACTTCCTACCTCATGTCAAGGTTTGTAACTTGGATTGACCTTTGTAGGTTTGTGTCTTCATATTAGACATTGTGGTGCCTAAGGCCATCTTGGTGTGTCTTCACCATTTCCCCCACTGCTTCTTCACTGTTCTTGCTGCCTCATTAGATAACCAATCCAGCTAAAAGAAATAACAAATAGCTCTAACAGTAGCATGAATGGGAGCCACTTCATTTAGAAACAGTGCTGATTTTAAACACTGATGGTAGTGTAAGTCTAGCATGTAACATTTCATTCAGTATGTTCAACATTTGTAGAGTACTTGGAGAAAGTTGCTGTCCTGATGACAAAAACTAGGTAAAGGTGCATGGAAAATCTCACTGAAAATATCTATGTACATTGAAAACTCATGAGGAGTTTTCAAAAGGTTTAACTGTAGTAACTTCGATGATTTGTTTAAGTATCAGGTTGTATTTACTGCCAATTCAGGTGCTTCTTCACCTTGAAATATTTTTCTCCTAGGTGCATCACCCTGATATAGAAAACTATTTCAGCGGATATGATGGATCAAAATACATTATGCAGCCATGGTTGAAAAAACTCTACCCTCATGACTGAGTACCTCAGTGTCTGTACAGGTAACACATGTCCAGACAACAGATGTCTTTTTTAAACTTGAGCAAACAGACATCAGGATAAAATGTATATTTTTTTTCCTATGACAAAATAAAACATTCCTAAGCACGTTTTATGTTGAACACTCAATTTTGTTAGAAGTGAACACACTGCACATTCAGTTTACCACGGCTCAGGGTGGGGGTTTGTGAATCAAACACCTTGCTGTTTTACAGGGGCCAGGGAAATAAGATAAGCAGTTGTGAACTGCGCTTATAGAATTAATTGCAACCTTAATTTTAGAGGATAGAGCTACCATAAGAATAAAGTAAAAACCGACAATAAAAAACTCAAGAAAGCATAAAAAATTTATTAAGAAAATGTGCAGGATTCTAAAGTTTTTAGAGCAACTTATTTCTTCTGTTTTCTTTTCCCTTCATCTCGAACACAGCAAACACTCTACAAGAAGCATAAGCAGTAGCATTTTGGATTCTTTCCTGCAAAGTCAGTGAATCAGGAGAATGTGACAGGTAACTGTCTATGTGGCCTCCCCATTCTTTTGTTTCTTCTTCTTTTATCAATAAAGGTTTTCCCAATGACTGGCCAAACAATCGACAGACTTCTTGAGCTTTCCGCCGTGTGTTTCCAACAGCAGCAACACATACTTGACGGCTGAGAGGTATAAGCAGCAGCACAATAATAAGCAGGGCCAACTGATGTACAACTGTTCCTGCCAAACATTTTTTTTTTAACGCCTTGGCTTATGTAGCTGCATAGACATCACTGTCCCTCAGCTTCTGGGCCATAGCTTGGGTGTTTGAGGAGAGAGTGTGTGGAGAAAATGTCAGCATCCCGACCAGCTGCAATCAAGCATTTCTAACACCTGTATGCTGCGGGCATCCACGCATGTCATGTGGAGCAAGAGTTCAATCCTTGCTCCAGGCATTGCAGTGGCCCAGTTGCAATGTATACTAGCACCTGTTTAACCTCACTGGCCTGATTTCCTGATCTCCTGTGTTGACACCTCTGACATACAAGAGGAGAAGCTGGACTTTGAATACTCAACGCCTGAAACATATCAAGAGCGTGAATTTCAGGGCAGCATGTTTCAATGCTGAGGAAATGCTGCACATGGTTCTTTCCACATCAAGTCAGTAGCCAGGGGTAATGGGAATTGGCAAGGGTACTTAGAATTATCAACATCTGGTAGCGCACTTGCACCTTCATGAATAAATACTAATTAAATGTACATATGCTGATGGAACCAAAGCCAAATTCTGTTGCCCTAATATTCACAGCAGATTATACTTCCAGTGGAAACCAGTGGGAAAATATTTTATTACATTCTGCTTTTGCACAAAGCTTTATCTTATAGGCTGAACAGCATTAATTTATATTTCAATACTGAAATCTTTCAAAATAAATTTTGAAAGGAAACTATTTGCTGCCATTGCAAACAGCATAAATTATGTACTCATAGTAACTGATGTTTGTGGCTTGTGAGAGAACTTACCGAAGAGTGTCTATGGCTTCTGGTGTATGGAAGAAATGAGGTGGACTGATGGTAACAGAGGTTCCTAACTTTTCAATGAGTAGATTGCAAACAGTCTGCATTTTTCCAAAATCGCTGAATGTAATACAGACCTGTGAGTGAACACAGACATCACATGAGGCATTTTTTCATTTTCCACAGATTTAACTCATGTATTTAAATCGGTATAAAGCTAGACATGTACAAGGTAACTAAACATTCTAGTTCCGTGTATAACTCCAACGTTTATTTACTTACAGGACTTTATATACCCCTAGAGACTATCATTAGGTTTGCAACAGAAAGAACTCCATTAAATGGTTTAAAACTGAGAATTAAGATTTTGTTTTTTCTGAGGAAGTATGGCATTCTTGGTATGTAGACGATCCGAAGAATGAATGTCCTCTTTGGGGCACAAGTCTAGATGCATCCTGGTTCTTCTCTTTTTAGATTAATAGATGTCAATTATGTAGAAGCTGAAGAAAAATGGTGTGGAAAACACTGTGTGAGAAGGAAAATTATGTTTTAATTTCAAGCATTAGGACCAAGAAACCTAACACAAGAGATTAAACCAAGCCTAGCCCAGATCAGCTTGCAGTGGGCTCCAAATCCTGTGTCGTCTGAACAGACTCATAGCAGTGCCTATAGAGACCTGGGCACTTCAGTTCAAGGACTTGAATAAAACCAATTTAAATACCTAGCTGTGGCTTTGGCAATAAGAAGCATTAAATGCAGATGCATCAGGAATTCAGGTGCTTTCCCAAATGCTACAAAGCAGACATCATGATCTGCCCTGGATCCAGAGCCCTACAGCCTTCCTACAGAGGGAAATGTTGGCCAGGCAGCAACTTTCCAGACAGGAACCAGCCTTTCTCTGTGCCACAGCACAGTCACCAGGAGTGAAGAAATGATCCTGAGCTGATACAGCGTTCAGAAATCAGATAATCCGGGGTCATTTTTTGGAAGAACTAAAACCTCATCTTCACTTCCCCGTACAGTGCTCTTACCCCAAGTCAGGCCCAACTTCTCTCTTATCTCTTGCCTCCTTTATTTTTGCTAATTAATACAGCTTCAACAGAAGAGGAAGAAAAAACTTGCAGTAAAGAAAACTACTGCCAACCCCAGTGCCATACAGTTGCCCCTGTGACTGCTGCAGTCCAGTGAAGGGCTGTGGCACAATAATCCATGTTACAGCATGCCAGCTGCACTGCAGCAGCTTCCTGTGTGGATACCATAGAGTTACCTTGTGGAAAATGAGACAATTCAAAGAAGCTGAGCCTCTCAGTGAGAGAGAAGAGAGCTACTTTATATACAGGGTAAGATTGATGCCTTTCTTCTTGTTTCAGGCAACAAGATAAAAAGTGGTTATTGAAAATTACCACAAACTAGTTAATGGTCACATCTAGTCACCCTTGATAGCCCCTCCATGTGGTACCTGCATTTCATCCTGGCTTGGGTCCTTGCATGGGCTCTTCACATAACTGAGCCAAACTTGAGTTTAGGGCTTTAGAAACTGACCAAGAGGGAGTGGCAGGGCACTTCATCTTCTGTGTGGACCAAGAGTAACGCCTGTTGTGCAAAATTGCACCTAATCTGCATCTTCACCTCAACTGCACATTCTTTATCTGTAACCTGGGGGTTCAGTCACTTTCTGGAAAGTGCAATATTGATTTGAAAGGAGACTGAAGATGAGGTTACACCTAGATTTCTTTCTTCAGTGGGAATTCTTGCCATACATATTAAAAGCATCCATTCCCTTGTGATGTTTTGCCAGAACACTCTCATAGCTGTATTTTTTGGAAAGTTAAAAGTCTCACTATGAGGACTGTCTTAGTGTTTTCCATATTGCCATCAGCATTTACAAGATTAGTTTCCTCAAGGGGATGAAACAAAAGAATGATCAAACAAAGGAACTATGGGTCTTAAGGAGGAGATAAACTGCTCACACTGGGGCAGTTCCGGGCACTCAGGAACTTTATTGTTAAAGAAAGCATTTAATCAGCTACCCTCAGAGGTAGAAAACAAATGAGCAAGAGCTGAATTTTGCTGTTCTCCCCCCTTAAAAAAATCACAATTTTCATTTAGACCTAGGTCAGATAAACTCCACTTAATTTACAGGGGATACCTAAGCATTAAAATGTAAAGAAGTGTTCATACTTCATTGGTTATTATGGTTAAAAATTGGGAAAGAGTGATATGAAGATTATTACAGACATTCCAAGGTTTGGATGAGGCTGTAAAGGACAAGAAGTTGTAAGGTTTATAAGGAGGCAAGTGTATTAAGAAATGCACAAAACCATATAATCTTCATCCCATGAGAACATCATGCAATAAATGAACTATTATGATTAAGATATTGTAGAATTTTGTGATCTCATACACAACTTCATTTTTTCTGCATAATTTTCCTTTGTTATAGCATGAATTAAAATTTATCTCCTTACAGTTGAAGGTCCATCTTGAATTCTTCATTATACTTTAAAATAGCCTGGGAATTTCTTCAGTCTTCCAAAAACTCTTACAGTAGACGAGTGGTACGAGAGTTTATAGAATGAAGTAACGCTTGAATTCCAAGATTTTTTGTATAGCACATATATAATGGCAAACTCTTAACAGAGAAGTGAGTGGAAGTGAGTTTTAAATCCATTTATATTACTAAAGTATGCAAACATCCCGGTCAATGGAACTTCACTGGTTTATGAAGCTGCACTAATGAAACAAGTATATACATAAAGGGAGAAGCAAGGAGAATCTAATCTCTGCATAAAGAGTGACCACACTGCTACTTATGTGTGCAGTGCAGCCAAAACAGCAGCACTGTGGCTGGATTCCTCAAGTTCTGACACCTGGGTCCTAGGCAACCACACAACTATTGAACAGCAAATTGCCAGCTGGTCCAAGCTGCTTACAAATTAACACTGAAAACAAACACTGAATCCAAGTAATTAGCTTTCCACATAGAATCTTTTTTTAGTATAAAAACTAATAGCAGAAGACGGACAATTGGTTAAGTTACCACTTAAAACTGAAGTTGTAAGCCTAAGCTTGTCTGTAGCCTAAATATTCAATATAATATAAAATTCAATGTAGTTCTATTTTTTTTTAAGTACAGGTCATCTAAAAACCACCGTGATTTAAGATTTCAAGATAGTGGGTGATTACATGATGAACTTAGTCATTTGGAACGTGACATGGATGCATACCATTTAAGTATCTTAATACTCATTTTAAAATCCAAATTTTGTTCTCCAAATTTTCAATTATTTCTGCATTTGCTGGTGTTGTTTATATAGGAATATGCCTCTAAGCAAACAAACTAAAGAGACTGAACTTGTTTAAGAGGACTGTAAATCACAACTCTATGAAACAGCTACCATTTTATTGCAGGCTTCCAGGTTTACTTAGTAAGAATCTGTAAATTTGCTGGCTAGTGATTAAAGTCTTATGCTCTAAAAAAAAATACCTTGTCTGAATGCACTTAATATCCCTCAGTGAAGGTTTCAAGCATAACATTTATTTCTTATTATGGCATGAATGTGCAAAATATACTCCCTTTAGCAGATACTGAAGTAAATGGGATTATTCCCCTAATATCTGGCTTTCATACAGCACTTTTAACCTACAGAATCCCAAGACAATCACCCAGGAAACAATTAACTTTGCATTATTTTGAGCAAGCTGATGGCAGTGTCGCACAGCATAGACCAAAATCCAGGTGCTGTTCAACTGTGGCTTAAGCATGTCCAGGTTAGGGCTGCCACACCACTGTTGCCCCCATTCAGTCTTATCCTTTGCTTTGCATTGCCCCCTGTTCAAGGAGCTAAAGACAAAAAAAAAGATAATCTGTGGAAAAAAGGGGATTATTATCTGGTGTGGGTTTCTGAACTGACCAACTCCTTGCAAAGAGCAAAAGGCAAGAAGGACTAAGGGTGAAGGAGGGTGTAGAATTGTTGGTTTGCTTACACTGTCACACAGAATCAAATACACCCAAATGCAACGTCATGTAACACTTAAAAAGCACACATTCATCTGAGAAGAAAACAATTTCTGTATTACAGGGAGGGAAAACAAGTTCTGCACACAACAGAAGACTGCAGCTAAACTCTGCTATAAACCGCAGTCCTTCAATAGTTTCTTTGCTCTTTGGTCTGAGGAAAGACAGTCTGCAAATTGTCATCCTTGCTACACTTCTTATTCTTTTGTTTTATATTTGGTTAGGTTGAATACATACCTCTGCTTCCATTTGGTAAGTATTTTCTTCTCTACTAAAATCCTCTGTTACAGTCATATTTTCTTCCTAAAACAAAGTAGAGAGATATATTCTTAAAAGACAGAAAGTAAGCATCTCTTGGAACTGTACATACGTGGTGTCCTATAAAAGCTGAATTGTTTTGGCATATTACTCATGAACTTGCAACAGGAATTTGGATTTTTCCATGCAAATATCTTAAAAACTAACTAGCTGAATGTTAAAGACTTCTTGGCATTATTTAAAATAAATTATCCAGTAGCTCCATAAAGTAATTTGGCTGCTATTCACTTGAAGAGAACTTGAAAGTGGTTGCTAGGTAGAAGCTGTGTGCATTAGTGTGTAACTGTAAATTTACCTGGTGCACAAAACTAGAAGCTTCAATTGTTTTTAGAAAGTGAGATGTGCTTTTCAGGCCTCTATTTTAAGATATTAGAACAGTAGCAGCTTGTGGTGAGGTCATGTGATTGATGATTGAACATGAGTTATTCTAGCAGAATGGTAACCCTTAAAAAAATGCTGTTCCACCACTGATACTTTTGCATCAACAGCAGCTACATTAGTCAACATAACGTCTGCACAGAGCACTAGCAAATCCTCTAATAAGATACTGAATTCACTAAGATACAGAATAACTCCAGTTATGCATTTGACCAGCTTGCTAGTGGTCTAACAATCACATTTCTTGCACCCAATCCACTCTGCAGTAAAGAGTTTGGATGAACAATTTATTTAAAGTTACTACAACAAGACAAAAAGCACAGCTTACAATTTCATCGTAAATGTAACTTTGTATTTAATACCTAGGAACTAGGGAAGCAGATCCTAAGCCTTCCAACTACAGAAAAATTTTTACTACTTAAATTTATTGTCATAGGAAATATTTGCTTTCAGCATTAACACATTTCTAAAGATGCTTTGTGTCAGAATATTTCCTATGGAGGCTCAAATCTTCATGTTTATCATGCAGCATGCAATCATAAATTTATGTAAATGACGTTAACCACGACAAGCATTTTCCCTCCAAAATATTATGTGGAAATTACATCCATAATTACCATTGTACAGCACCCAACAAGAAACAAATTTTGACATTTCAATTTTATGATTGACTGGCAGTGCTCAAATTCAAGCACAGCAATCCTATTTTTGAGTAATCTCTTCTAGTAAGGGCAAGGATCATGTCCAGTTAAACACCAAAAACTGTATTTCTCCTTTCACGTGGCTGGCTGTGGTTTTCTAAAGAGTGAAAAAGACAGTGCAGCACCAACAGCTCATTTAATTTAAAAAATAGGGAAAATCTTACTATTTGTGATAGAATCCAATTACAATTGACAAGAAAGATTTATTTTTTTTCTGGAGCTCTCCATTACCTTATAGAAATAACCACACAGAAAATACACACTTCTACAACACACATTTTACAGAAAGAACTATGCTGTAATACAACTGTAAACAGAGAAAAAGAAGCGGTTTTTTCCCCTGTCTCCCCTCTCCTTCATCATTTTTTCTAAAAAATTTTTTCCTGAGGGCATTGAAGCCTTAGAATTTGGCCGTGCTCTCCCAAGGTTCCTGCGTCTTTAAGGACAGTGCCATCATGTGGCTCCAGGCGCCGTTGCAGGATCAGTGCCATGCACTGAAGGATCATTTTGTAACATCTATTACAAAATTTCCCTCACAGCCAATTTTTTCCCACCAGATTTGACAGTAGCTGTGTGTGCTACTGAAGATAAATGGATGAAATAATTGCTGAAGTCATAACAAGGTGGCCTCCTGTGATACATCTTCTGTTACTGTGTTCCCATTTGGCACTGCGTTCAAAGATATGGAAAAGACAGGTAGGACCCAACAGAATTTTAAACTGGAATCAAGACATAGACTACATCAAAAGCAAAATGTTTTCCATTCAAGGATATATTGACATTGGAGGATTTTGTAACTGAGTGAGCAAAACTTCAAAATCTTTATTTAACTGACAGTATGAAAATGCATCCATAACTGTGACTCCTGAACAACAGTTTGATATATGGAGAATACTGCACATACATCCAAGGATATGTCCCAGTACAGAGAAACTCTAACCCAGAGTCCACTGGATATAATTTGTGAGCTGGTTTGCTTGTTTTGTGACAGGTACAACAAATATTATCACTGTTATTTTTAAACAAGATGGCCAATGCTAATTGTTAGATATAGCAATTCAAGAAAACAAGTGTCATCTCCACACCGCTCCCCAAATAAATCATAGGTGGTAAATATAAAATCGGTTTGCTTCTAGAGAAAAAGAAAAAATGTTACTTTTGAGCAGCTGGGCTGAGTAAGGGATATTGGTTTCCCCATTAATTTTGCTTTCCCTGCAGCCTTTGAAGCAGACTCTGTGTTCTGAAGTGCTGCATAGACTTACAGCACACTATAAATAAATGCCACTATGTGCACCTATTTCTGATTAAAATCCTGTGTAAATGTATGTGGAAATCAGGTGCTGCCCCCAGGCATCCTGACAAGCTGTGAATGCAAGCTCCCACTGTTGCAGAGGTTATGCACTTCTGATCTCACAGACTTCCTGTGATAGCAATGAAAAGGGTTAAGGAAATTGTTCAGTGGATTAATTAAAAATAAATATATAGCATAGCCAGCTGATTTCTAAAGAGGCCTTAGATAAGCTTGCAACTAGAACCATATGGAGATCGTGAAGAGAGATTAATTTTGCAGTTGTCTAGAATGGTATTAGCTGCAAGTAAAGTTAGCAAATGCAGTTAAGAACAAATTGCCAGCAGTGAGAGTTGTTAGCAGAAAAGCTGCAAGGCAAATAAAAGCTCCAGCAGTGGAGTGATTTAAAATTGGATGGAACAAAGCACTAAAAATTATACCGCGGGGAACTACTCTGAAAAAAAAAAAACTTCATGTTGTTTTTCTCAGAGTTCCCTAGAGCTAACACTCTGCTAACACTGACAAACCCACAACTTAAGCAGCTTTTCACAGTCTCTCAACTAAGTGGAAAGAACATTTCCATTCTGTAACACACAGCATCTCTGAAACAGAAAAAGATTAGTGTGAAATTATCATAACTATTAATAGGCCACTGAATGCTCTTACATTGTAAAAACAGCCCACTCTCCACTGAGGTTACACCATCACTGCCTGCCCGCTCACATTCCATTTCTGAACCTAAGTGTACATACCCAAATATGACCATTTATTTGTCCAGGTTGTACTTCAGTTTGCAATTATTTTTCCTAGCCTGGAGTGGTGTGTGCAGCCCCTCCAAAGCTATTTAACATCCTGTCTGCTCCTGCTGTGTGCCATCCACCAAGTGTTGAATGCTCCATGCTATCCCAATTCTACCAGGCTCACATCAGTTGTTCAGGTCCACTGTAGGGTAAATACCTGCCATTATCTTTTCTAATCTAGACATACTCTGAGGAGCTATTTAATTACAGCCTGGATGAAAATATCCCATGATCTGATAGCTCACCGTAGGAGTGGGTACATTTTCTCTACTAATGAAAAGAAAAAAAAATTTATGTTGAATTGCGTTGTCTTCCCCTGTTCCTCTTAAAATCCACCAGACTTTACACTCCTTAATAGAAACTGAGGGTGCTTAACTAAAGGCATTTAACCTGTGATGGACACACACCCAGTCACGCATTTGGGAAAAGCATAGGGAGCAGGATCATGTAGCTATCCCTCCACGTCTCCTTGCCATCTAGTCCCAGAGCTGCAAGACGAGCTTTTTGTAAATCAGCGGTCGAAGGGTCTTCTTTATTGCCTTCTTTATTCCTGAATAAACACGTTACAGGTACTACAGCAACACCGTCACAGTTTTAAAAGAAATCTCATTTTGTTGGGGAAAAACCAGTTGGAGTTAGCATTCATCTTCAAACGCATGCAGCATCTGAGACATGGGCATGCAATATCATTGTGGGACCATCACCATTTAGGCTGAGTAACTTACTCTCCTGTTTTGCATTTACTAACACTCAATTGCACTGTAACATCATTTAGTATCAGGAAACCATTCTGCAATTCTTTACTTCATTAGATAATCTGGTCTTGATAGCAAACTCTGTCATCTCTTTTGCCCCCCTGCTCATTTGTAAATACACTAGAAAGGCACAGACTTCCCGGGGAACTTCAACAGTAAATAACTTTCAAAAGCAACTGCTTATTCCATCGAAGATCAGTTTTGTTCTGTTTGTAAGAGCCCTAGGTGTGCAACGGTGTTCAAAACTGTTTTATGAAATCAAAGCACATCGTTAGCACAATTGTTAGGATAATGATCTCCCTTATGGAGCATTTATTGTACGGACAAAGCTTTGAAGGCAAGACTATGCATTTGCCATTGCTGTGAAATTACTTCTTGAGGCCAAAAAAACCTCTTACGGTATGGAAACCTCTTGAGCCCACAAGGGCCTTCTGTCACTTCAGCTATCTTGATCACATCCCATGTTTTGTTAAAGCCTCTCTACTTAAATGGAAAAGGAAAAAGAGAGAGCAAAGAGCTCCGTGGGTGCTTGCCGCTAACTTGTGGTGCTCGCAAAGGCACAGTTCAAGTTTTGTTGCCGTGTACCCTTTTATCAGTTTCATCCACATCGGCAGGATGCCGTATTACGTGAACAGATCACAGAATCCATTCAGTTGGAAAAGACCTCCGAGATCACCCCGTCCAACCTATGACCTAACACCGCCACGCCAACCAGTGCTGCTACATCCAGTCTTTCCTTAAATGCCTCCAGGGACGGTGACTCCAACACCGTTAAACAGCGGAAGCAGGATGATTTTCACGTGCAAAACATGCAACCTGTTGGAGAGACCAGGTAGCGACATTCCACTTTTTTTCCACAGAGGCTGGCAAAGCTGCAACCTTCCAAAGACAGCCGCCTTTCCCCCGCAGTGCCCCCGCAGTTCCCGACAGCTCCAAATCCCGCCACCGCCCCCCCGCTTCCCGCCGGCCCCGGGGCGCTCAGCGGGCGCCTTTCCGTCCCGGCAGCAAAGCATCTCACCCCGCCGGCTGCCCGGAGGGCCGGAGGAGGCCGCGGGGGTCGGG
>VXBA01001693.1:169273-214254 GCA_013399895.1 Serilophus lunatus | reverse complement strand
GTAACCCACCTAGTTGATCAAGAGAAGTCAGTTAACGTAATTTTTGGTCTTTAGTAAGGCTTTTGATACAGTATCTCCCAGGATCCTTCTAGACAAAATGTTCAGTCCATGGCTGGAGAAACACATCTTAGTGGGTGAGCAATTGGCTCATGGGCCAAGCACAGAGGGTAATAGTGTATAGAGCAACATTGGACTGATGACCTTTCACTAGTGGGGTTCTGCATGGGNCACAGCCAGCACAGCTTCATGAGATGAAATTCTTGCTTATCGTACCTGATTTCCTTCCATGACAAGGTAACCCACCTAGTTGATCAAGAGAAGTCAGTTAACGTAATTTTTGGTCTTTAGTAAGGCTTTTGATACAGTATCTCCCAGGATCCTTCTAGACAAAATGTTCAGTCCATGGCTGGAGAAACACATCTTAGTGGGTGAGCAATTGGCTCATGGGCCAAGCACAGAGGGTAATAGTGTATAGAGCAACATTGGACTGGAGACCTTTCACTAGTGGGGTTCTGCATGGGTCCATCTTGGGCCCTGTGCTCTTCAACATCGTCATAAATGACTTGGATGTAGGACTGGAAGGGATACTAAGCAAGTTTGCAGGTGATACAAAACTGGGAGGAGCTGTTGACTCCCTCAAAGACAGGGAGGGTTTGCAGAGGGACATTGACAAATTGCAAGACTGGGCAATCACCAACCATATGAAGTTCAGCAAGGGAAAGTGCTGGAGTCTGCACCTGGGGTGGAGCAACCCCGGATGTACATACAGACTGGGGGATGAGATGCTGGAAAACAGTGCCATGGAAAGGGACCTGGGGGTCCTGGGTAATGTCAAGATGAANAAATGACTTGGATGTAGGACTGGAAGGGATACTAAGCAAGTTTGCAGGTGATACAAAACTGGGAGGAGCTGTTGACTCCCTCAAAGACAGGGAGGGTTTGCAGAGGGACATTGACAAATTGCAAGACTGGGCAATCACCAACCATATGAAGTTCAGCAAGGGAAAGTGCTGGAGTCTGCACCTGGGGTGGAGCAACCCCGGATGTACATACAGACTGGGGGATGAGATGCTGGAAAACAGTGCCATGGAAAGGGACCTGGGGGTCCTGGGTAATGTCAAGATGAACATGAGTCAGCAGTGTCCTGGCAGCCAGGAGGACCAACTATGTCCTGGGGACATCAGGCAAAGCATTGCCAACCAGTCAAGGGATGTGATTGTCCCTCTCTGCTCTGCACTGGTGCAGCCTTGCTTTGAATATTGTGGCACTTTTGGGTGCCACAATACAAGAAAGATATTAAACTATTAGAAAGGGTACAAAGGAGGGCAATGAAGATGGTGAAGGACATTGAAGGGAAGCTGTGTGAGGAGCAGCTGAAGTCACTTGGTTCAGGTTGGAGATGAGGAGATTGAGGGAGACCTCATTGCAGCTACCTCATGCATTCCTCATGAGGGGAAGAGGAAGGGCAGGCATTGGTCTCTTCTCTGTGGTGGCCAGTGACAGGACCCAAGAGAATGGCATGAAATTGTGTCAGTGGAGGTTTAGGCTGGATATTAGAAAAAAGTTCTTCACCCAGAGGGTGGTTGGATGTTGGAACAGGCTCCCCAGGGAAGTGGTCTCAGCACCAAGCCTGACAGAGTTCAAGAAGTGTTTGGACAGTACTCTCAGGCACAGAGAGGATATGAGTCTTGGGGGTGGTCCTGTGCAGGGCTGTGTTGGGCTCAATGAGTCCCTTCCAGTGCAGCATATTCTGTGATCCATTAAGGCCACCGTTTTTTCTTGAACTGCATGCATTTTGGTGTTCTATAATTAATGCTATTTAAATCTGCAATTTTTGTAATTTAGTTTTGTGTTAATCATGTACACTGTGAATCTGTTTTCTCCACCTCTAACTTTTTTTTTTTTTAACAGAAGGACAACTGCAGCCCTTTCTTCATTTACTTTGTAGTCCTTCTGCAGTACTGAAATGGGAAATGTGGAGTCAATCAGTGTAAATGAGAATCAAGCCACAGGACTGAAAAGCAATGAGCAACTCAAGAAGTAGTTCTGAAGGGGAGAGCTTGTTATTAATCTTTCTAACATCATCCCCGAAGGTACTGAGGGTTCTTGCTTCTCATCAACTTCAAAGAGAATTCAGTGTTCAATATTTTCTTGCAGAATTGGAGATGCAGAAATGTGGGCCAGATGATAACAAGCTGATAGGACAACAAACACCTCTGAAAGGCAATGCTAAGAAAACATTTCTTTGACAATGTCAGGGGTTGTGCAGTGACAAAAAATGGCATAAGATGGCAGTAAGAGATTGCAAAATACAGTAGTTTGGAATGACAAATTCCAGTGAATCATCCCACTGGCTTGCAATAAGGAGGATTGTATAACAAGTAGCAAATGGGGGTTGGTTAGCTCCATCAAGACACTGGTTTCTAGATTTCTTTATTACATTTTTCTTTTCCTCAGAGGAAAATCTCCAGTTTATTTGACATTTATACTTTCTTGTCTGAGTGTGGGAAAATGGAATAGTTTTTCATACTGCATTGCCATCTGTATGGAAGCACTTGAAATTCACCCCTCATGATTTTTTTTCTGTGCTGTGTGAAAATCACTCCAAACAGTGTTACATTAAATATGGTCTCATGTGCTGATAGGGACAAAGTAGATTGAAATAACCATATCTGTAAAGCACATGCAGCTTTACAGCCTTCCTAGTGAAGTAATGTGAACAAGAAGCTATTGGGTTTATCCATTGCTAAACTTCAGTATGAAGGACAGGGTACTGTGGGCCCAGATCTGTGCTGGCAGCTCTAGTCGAAACCCAGGAGGGTAGAGATGGTGCGCCCTGTGGAAAATTTTTTTAGGTGCACTGAGGACACCAAGGGTCTTCTCATAACTTCCAGGCCAGGGTTATGACCTGGAGACATACAATTGACTGCCTTATCTTGGACAGAGAAATGAGTTTTGAATATATAAGTAATTATTTCTTGTGATAACTATATGAAAAAGAGCCAGGGAACAAGGGAGACTAATTCCTGTAAGATGTCTCCAAATAAGAATTACTGAAAAAGTGAATGTATGGATTCTTTGCAAAATATAAGTGTGTAATTTCTCAGTGTTAATGATTTCATTAGTTCTTGTTGAAATTTTCAGTATCAATTTTACATTAGTTTATAAAGCTATAGTCTATAGTCTGTAGCCCCAGTGTATACTTTAAGTTCCTCTCAAACAAAAAGATTCACATTGTCTGAATCCTTTGCAGTGGAAATCATGATAGCATTTGTAGCTAGTGCATTTCATCTTTAGATCAGAAAATTACAAATGCACATATCACTTAACAGAAAGGGCTTTACAAAGTAAAATTGACATAAAGCAACAATGAGCAATGAACCCTATCTAAAGTGACTGGCAATATATTGCCTAAGCTCTGTTTTAGCAGAGAAAAGTACATGTGGAAGAAAGTTTTATGTGTGTCTAAGTTCATGGTGACTTCCACTCATTGAAATGATTCTTTTCAGTATGTGTGTTAATGTAATCGCTAGGGACTTATGTAGTTATGTGTTATTTTTTTTCTGATATCTATGCCAGAGGTCAAAGCAGAAAACTGACATTTAGAAGGATGATGTGGATTTGTTGTGCTCCCTAAAGACCTTGGTCCATAAGCCAGGAGATGGATTACAGACATGAATATTTCCATCTTTGAAGTATTAGACCTTGTTTCATTGTGGATCATATGTACCTGATTGATTTCAATCAGGATTATAACATTTCAGGAAATAAAAAGCTAAAGCCAATTGATTTTCTTCAACGTCTTTTAATGATGTCTCTTGGAAGGTCGAATGGTCATTTTGTCATATATCTTCTTAGCAGGGTGTTTGATCACATGTGTCATAGACAGCTCCTCTGTATTGTGGAACATGATGCACCATTTATGGCATCTGTATCAGTAAGGCCAGTTATGCTATAGCCAGAGTAAGTGTCATCCTGATATCCTGTGGAAAGGCTAGCAAGGATCCACAAAGTGTAAGCATGGATTATACTCTCATTTCACTAATAAAAAGGAGGGCTTCAGCTTCTAGATGCTTAGGATTGCATAAATATTATCAGCATTTGACCATATGATCTATGATTCAGAAGTCTCTTCAGGAGTTTTTTTCTAATGGATCTGAAGCTGGACAGAGCTCTGGAATGGATCTGCTGAGGATTTTTTATAGTGATCTTCCCTGAGGTCCTAAAGGGCTTATAAACCAAAGAAGACTGGTATTTTTTGAAAATAAAGTAGATTTTTTTTTTAAATGAAATAAAATTAATAGGTAAAAGAGAGCAAAAAAAATTCCTGTGCACCATGGAAATACTTCACAGTTATTCGATTAGGTTTAAAACATAAAGTTTCATTAAAAGAGAACAAGTAGGAAAAATGAATTCCATTTTGAGATTTAATTAATTCATTTACTCCACATTTATGAGAAAGAGCAGCTTTAAAAGAAACTTAGTTTTTTCTTTCCTTTTGCTAATATTTTTGTTTGGTGTTAAATTCCTCATTGGACTAAGATAATTTAATATTTAAGGTATTTTACATGATAATAGTAAATGCAGAGTAATGAAATTACAGTAATTTACTGTGTCCTTGCCCTGTTAATTATAATGAGAAAGTGAAGATCCCTCGGTTCTGATTTAATTGTGTAAAGAACATCAAAATTGGCTTTAAAGAAATTCACGTTGTTGTGTTTAACTCTCATGGATTTACCTAGGTAGATGGATAGAAGCCATATGTATTGGTAAATGTACCTGAACTAAAAGTGTGAATTGTTTTCCTCCAATGTAAATTATTTCAATGGCAATTATTTTAATGTAAATTATTCAATATAAATTATTTTAAATAATGAATAAGTTTTTCTATACAAAGTTGTTGCAATTTTTAATATGGTAGTTTTTTGCAAATTTAAGTGTAATGATGATTTTTGTTCCTATTTTTAGTCTGAATCTGCAAAGTTGGAAGCTCTCAGGTAGACTTTCATAGTTTTTGAGGATTTAACTATTTACCCATCTTTACCCGTTTACTTTAGGTGTGGGCTATTTTTCATCATAACTTACATAGAAGATTCCATATTTCAGGTTTGAGTTCTGATAAAAGCTGTCTTAAAATGAGAATTCTGCTCATATAAGGAAATAGTAAGTTAAATATATGACAGCTTGTTTTTTCTCATAAGTGTAGAGAGAATGGATGCTTTCAAGTCAAGGTCAAATTTTTTTCTATTTTTGTCATGTTCAGTGCAGTACCATGATTGACAACTTCTGTTTGGTAATAACATGTTTTCCAGATTATTCTACCTTCTGTCTCCTCTTCCCCATAATGATACAAGGTATTTTGAAGCAATAACAGCACAAACTATTTCTGATTTCAATAAGACATCTTTACCATTAATCTTATGGTGGAAAGTTTGAGAAAGTTTTCATACATTGTCACTGAATGCAACCTCACATTGCTTCATTATGTGCTACTTTATGAGTTCTGAAAATAGCTGACTGTTCATATGCTGAACTGATCCTATTATCAGGGGAGGGGGAAAAACTCCCTTAATTGTGTGATTTTATCTCAATAACAAGCATAGAGGGAGTTTAAAAACAACAATTTTATGTATTGACCAAATCTAATAAAATTCTGATGAATTCCAGAATAGAAAGAATTCTAGAATTCAAGATGAAAGTCCATTTTTTTGTCAGACTGTTGCAGAAAGAGTCTTGCAATACAGATTTCAGACAGAGTCTTGTGCATCTCTTTGGGTTTTTTGCTGGTCAGAAGTGAATGACAACCATATGGAAAATTTTTGATGCAGTTTATCAAGTTATTTATGACAGCACAAGATATGAGGTCAAAAAACTGCTAACCTTCTGGTCTAGTGTGGGATAATCAATACATTTGGCCTTGACTTAAAGATTCAGGAGAGAACTTTTCCTGCAGAGGCTGGACTAAATCAACTTGCTGTTCTGTAATAATCTTGATGAGAATCTTTGCCCTCATATTGCTTTTCCCTCAAGGTCTGAGCCAAAGATCATTCACAGAAAAGAAGATATTCCAATGGGCTTTGTCTTGGGTCAGTAAGTGAGGTCAGGTCAAGCATCGTAAAGCTCGGCAAGAAAGGGAAGCAGGTCACAAAGACCACAGAGGTAAAGAAAATCCACAAGTGACATTTCAGAGGGGAGTGAAAAATGACATTAAGGCAGACTTCATCTTGACAAAGTCAGACATTTAAAAGTTACTTGTCACATTTCCTTCATAGCCATAGGACAAGATAGAGACGAGATAGTGATTCATTAAACCTGCCTTAGATATCAGCTTTAAGTTGAGATGAACTGCCTTCTGGAGGTGCCTTTTTCTCTCCTTCAACTGTAAGGAGCCCAGGGGACTAGCTGACATTTAGGGACCTGACTTTTAGATTATAAAGTTAGAAAATGCCTGTCACAGGAATCTGTGGAAGTAGCTCTCTTTCGCTCTCCCACCCTTTCCTCCTCCTAGCCATTAAGACAATATTTCAGGTAGGTCTGCTGGCTTCTGATCCTCTGGTATGTCTGGAGACTATGCTTTCCTCTAGAAAAATCTAAGCTCGGAAACATAAATCTAATCACTTGACCTGAAATAAGTTCTCTTTTCTCTGAAAAATCAGGATTTTTCCATTTTGAGAGTAATAATTCAAGTTGAGTAAACTTCTTAGATTATTTACAGTGGAAATTCAGCTGAAGGTTCAACCGCACCTTTGTTTTCCTTCTGAATAGTATAAATATCCCCTACTTTTCCTTCCACCCCTTCTAATAACAGGTTAACATGAATTCAAATAAGGTTTTTCTATATCCCAGCTAGTGCTCTTAGAATTGGACTAAAGGCAGGTTCCAGTGGTAACATATTCTTGCTGAAATCAAAGACTGACAAAGTTGATTTTTATTTAGTGTGTATCTTTAGAAATCTGGCACATTTATCCAGGACAATATGTAAAGAAATAATTTCATTTATTTCCTCATATTATTCTATAGAAGAGACTATAATTGTGTTCTTCATGGAAAAGAAAAGCACTTCAAAACAAAAGATACCTTCTGTTTAACAGCATAGTGAAGAAAAGCTGGTTTCTTTAGACTGCTTGGTTTCAGAATGGTTTGAGTTAATTTTTCTCACATTTTCAAAGATTTTTTTACTAGCAGCTTGATTCTTAAAGATATTTGGCTTTTAAAAATAAACGTTTTTCCATAGTGGAACGACATAGTGTTCCATAGTGGAATTTTCCATCACAAAAAAGGTGTTTTAGGGATCAAAACCTTTGGTCATTGATAGTAAATGACATTTAAGTTTCCTAATTTGATTAAAAATATATTTAGGCTATTGGGGTAGTTAATGTCTAGATGCTTTTGAAAATTTAGACTTGCATATGGAATCAATTTATGATTTATGCTCAATTTTGGAATTAAGTTATTTGATTAGAAATGCTACTATTTTCAGTGGACCTTAACTCGTTTTTCAAGTGTTACATTTTGGCTCATTGCAAACAAAATGAAACTAGTACTGCAAATGGAAGTATCGCTGATAAGGCACAACATGAGCTGTTTTGGAAATGATCATCACTTGAGAGACAGACTTTGGTTTCTTTATTTTTCTCCATTTTTTTTAATCACGGAGAGAGAAGAGAAATGAGAAATATCTGCAAATAAAATAGATCTGCTCATGCAATACTGTGAATATTCTAGTGGGCCATAATGTGGTTTGAATTAGACAATTGTGTAAACATATATGGAGCCAGATTCTTCTACAAAAGCAGATGTAGCTTAAAGTCACTGTTATTGTAGCAAGTGGAGTTGGATCTTACCTGTATTATCTAGTAAGAAAAGGTCAGTTCTGCAACAAATAGAAATATTACTTTTATTTAGTTACGTGTTTAATGTTTGATTCTGAACTTATGTGTACATCCAAAAAATAGAGCAAGATATTTGGTATGATTGTATATGACATGCTTCTTACTGAAGCTAATATAAGCTCTCAGCAAAATGTAAAAGCAAAATATATCAAATAATAGCAGGGTCCACTCTATATTGTAAAATATTTTAAAATATTATTATAATTATTTTAAATACTTATTAATAAAAAACATTTGCCATACATAAAAATAAGTTGGTGTCTTCTCAGTGTAATTCTCTGTTGGATTAGTCAGAATTTTAAGCACTTGTGGGAATGCTTCAGTGTTAAAATATATGAAAGTAAATTTTTATTTATCTGTTCCATTGTCTTAAGAAAATGCCTAGATTTCTGGTCTTCAGAAATATTTTAATTGGCACTCATCAAAACAGTCTTTTAATATCCTTTCTGAATCCCTGAACTAATTCCTCCAAAGCTTTAGGATTAGCTTGATTAATAAACTTAGTTCTGAATAAACTTATCATTGTTCTTCATTGATTATAAACCTATCTGTCTACAACAATTAATCAGCCAAAAGCAAGAAAGCCAGAGGAAAACGAAAATCCTCTTTCATGTTTTATCAAGAATAAATAATATTTTGCCTTCTCTCTGAAGTCAGTTTTGAGGTTAGCACTTGAAAAGTGCCAACAATTCTCCCTGATGAGCATGCTCTTCCCTGTAATCCATGCAGTTTCTGAGACTGAGAAATACAAAGGAAAGAAGAGCGTATTTCACAAATTTAGCTCTGAAAATTACATATGCATTTTCCTCCTTAAGTAAAAACCAGAAGCTAGAAATACCTTTATGTAAAATGGTTATATCCATTCCAACATTGATTTGCCACACTTAACCTGTGGTACAGCTATAGATTGTAGTTCATGTTGTGCCCAGTGAAAGGATTTAAAGAGTTTGTAAGAGAATTACTGTGGTTGCTTGTCTTTGTGTCTGTCTCTGTGGATTTCTGCCACAAATACAAACATATGATTCATACATAAACCTGGCACATATCCCTTGCGCAGAGAAAAATAGTTTAGTGGAATAGTTTATTAATGTGAACACATAAAATTGATTCTAGGTGTTTTTGCAAACTCCAGTAAGTCAGTGAACATATTAGATAAAGTGTGCTGTGCATTAGTGTAAGTAGAAGAACTAAATTATTAAACAGAAATCTGTAAGTAAGAAAAAATCTATTGCAATTTTGATCTGTTCAGAATTTTAGGACCTCTTTTATGCTGAGCCATTACTTTAATGCATGTGTGATGTTCTGGTGAGGGGGATATTAGACTGACTCTGCTGGCTTGGTTTTGGATTTCACACTGATACAACCCTCGTTCTTACGGGTTTGGAGTAAAAATCACAAAACAAGCTATCTGAATATTGAAGTTATAAACTCCACAAAACACAACGTTTTTCTTCATGATTATAAAAGCTGGGAATGAATTTGCTGAATACAATTTGGATGAGGAAATATTGTCACACAAATATTGAATAGGGGTTCACGTGCTTTTGTATCCTCAGTCAAATGCTTGATATAACTTCAGCAGTGGCTTTCCAGCTGAAAGGTTTTGGCATAACTGACTGCTTCACTTTCTGAAGGTGAAAGGAGCTGTGTTCCCTTCTGCTAGGCACACATTCAGGCCTTTGAATGCAATTCTCATGTTCTGTGTGCATAATAGAAGTGTCCCTTTTTCTTTGGTAATGTATATTTTACATTCAGACTGTAGGTAGAGGAATGCTGCTCTGTGGGCATTTCTTGATGCCAGTGTAGGTTCCCAATTTCAGCTATTCCTTTGCTGTGCCCTGGGTAAATAAAAGTGATACTGTATCAAGTGTCACAGAGAAAGTTCAAGTAAGGAAAACTCAGTAAAGGGACCATGTCATTTACATCAATCAATCCTGTCTGATTCTGTCCTTGCCCATTTAGGAGATACCTCCAGAAAGATTTTTCCCTGGTGTGTACATTTTTTTAGGATCTCTTGTTCTCTGATATTAGGTAAGAGAGTTTGTGGTGGGCTGACATCTAGGTCTGGCATTGCATTGTTTTCCCTTTCCTTATGACTGTCTGTACTTCTTACAACACTTGGTCTGTGCACAGGGCACAAAGCAATCTTATGCCAGATAGCCCAGGTGAAGGGCTGCAGTTTCCTGAGCAGGATAGCTGGGATGATGCAGGACCCATTCTGTCTGAGGAGCAGAATATCTAGGCTATGGTAATGCCAATATGATTTCAGTGCTCCCAGTGAATCAGCTAGGTTGATAATTTGGTGCCCCAGTGCTGCACAGTGCTGTAGGCATAGCCGCCTTGCATGATGCAGGAAAAGCTTGTGTCTGGTACAGTAGGATCCTCAAAAGTGTTACCCGTGTTAAAGGCTATTTTTTGCCTTAATCTCTCTTAGATTGTACTGCAGTGAGCTGTCTAACACCCCGTTGTTGGAAGGGTTTATTACTGCTGCTTTGTAGGTCTCTCATGAATCTTTGCCAGTGGGGTGTCTGGAAGAGTGATCAAAATTATTTACCCCCTCCTCTGCAAATAGACTTCCAGTCCAGACACCCTTCAAATTCTTTTTCTAATAATGATCCTAAGTTAAAAAGCAAATAAATTAGCATATAAGGTGGTGAAGAAATTAATTTTTTTTAAATGGCTGAAGGAAGTTCCTGTTTAAAAATCCAAAGATCAGTAAGTTCCCCACACAATAATACATTTAAAAAAACGTTCTATTTTCACTATGAAAGTCAATCCATTGCAAGCATGGTTGCTATGGCTTCTTTCATGGATTTTGCACTTACTGTCTGTAAAACACACTACCTATCTGTGATCTCCACACAAGGTGTCTCTAGACTCCTAGGGAAGTGATATTTAGCAATTAATGAAAAGGCCAGACACCCAAATCCTATATTGTGTTCTACACTGGACCCAATATTAAGTACCTGTGCTGGAAATACAATTTATAAGTTCATGCTAGGTTCTTAAGTTCCTTCTGAATTTCGTAGGGACTCCTGGATGAGGGCATCACCCCAAATGCAGGAGGATTGCAACGGGCAGAAATGCTCTCAAAGGCTGGAGTAATTCCAGACAATGACGCACTGGGAAGATGGGAACTCATTGAAAAGGAGAAACTGATAGCACTGTTACTGCTGCTGTTTGACAGCCCAAAACTTGATGCTTTTTATTCTCCAAACCCAAAGAAAGGCAAGGGTTGAGTGACTGTGTTCTTTAACTCATTTAGCAAAGCTGCTTTTGTTGATGCATATAAAGCTTTCAGCTGAGGCAGTTGATATTTCCAGTGTCCATTCTGTTTGACAGAATTTATGTAGTTCTGAATGTTATCATTTGCTCTGCAGTTATAACACTCCAGATGGAACTGTTCTGGTGAGAAATTTGAAAAACGCGAGACATTCAGCTTTTCTTGCATTGGTGAATAAGATGAAACTATCCATTGTTCTGAGGATTCCCAAATTCCCATGTCTTTCAGTACATATTTGAGAAGTCTCTCCTCTTTGTCTTTATAGCCATCTGCAATATTTCAACTGTTGCTTAGTGCAGAGAATTTGTTCTGTGAAAATTCCTTGATTTAGGGTAAGCCCTACTTAAAAGCAACTAAAATATCAGTGTGTTATCAACATTAGTCTCATACTAAATCCAAAACCACAGCACTGTACTATCTACTAAGAAGAAAACTAACTCTATCCCAGCTGAAACCAAGATAGACTCTCAGAGGAGTGTTACTTTACCCCAGTTCTCTGAGACTTATTTCACAGTGTCATTCCTGACATATTACCTGAATTGATGAACAATGATTGAATTGGGAGTGAGATTGATCTTTGTTAATTGCCTTTAAGTCAACTGTTGAGTAAGAAAGTGATCTAAGCTCTTAATTGGTGGACTGAAAGACAGAAAATGACTCAACCTATTCTAAAACAGGAGATACTGATGAATCCCTGAACAGAAAGATAGCTATTTCAAAAAATATTCCTTTGAGTATGAAGGAAATGGAGAAAACTTGCTAACCAAAGGTATTGAGCTAAGGGACAGCTGAAGTGGCGGGAGACAAATTGCGCCTCAGGCCTGCTATAAATCAGAGTTTGGGTTCCCTGTGAATCATGCTGAGAGTTCCTTAATGTCTTGATTTTGAAGAGCATATGGGATGTCAAAGGAGCAGTCCAGTTCTATGAACATAAATCTGTCTAGTCTTCCTCCTGCATGTGTGAAAATTAAATTATGTATGATGGAGTTACCCACCAAAGTAGTCTGAACAACGTGGTAAATAGTAACTCTTTTGGGGTGTACAAGGTAGCTGCAATTGAAAGCCCAGCTGGCTTTCAGAGATCTGGAGAGCCTTCTGATGTGTTACCCCTTCATGTAAACTCAGTATATATATTTGAGGTGAAGAAAGACATTATGGACAAGTTTTATTAACATTTCTCTTCTGCAGAAAGGTAGCAGAATTTTAGGTTAGGACACGCTGTTCTCCCAGGGGCAAATCTTGTAGATATGCCCTGTACAGGCAAGGACAGAGCACGTCAGCTGGTGGGCACATTGCCTTTGTGCCTCACTTAGTGGAAAATTGCAAGTTTAATTGGGTTTTTCTCCTGCTGTTCTTTAACAATACTGAACTTGTCACTATGCAGGGAATTTTGAATACGAAAAATGTGAAAAAAAGATTAAGATAAGTGGCATCTTAGTGAGTTCTTAAATGCTCAGGGCATAGATAACAAAACTCAAAAGACTATGGCAACAATAGAAATAATATGTAAGAAAAGAAAGCAAAAAGTATCATACAGTATAGCTTAGTTATATGGAAATCAGGGAGCATTAAACACCATTATCCTAATAATTTTTAAGAAAGAAAACACAAAGCTCACAAAGAAAGTTAAACTGCCTGATTCCAGTGTTGACAGAAATCCTTTCAATTCCCGTGTAATGTAGGTTTCTGTAATCTCTCCTCATAGTGTGTCTATGCCAACCTCAGGAGTTCTCCAGGAGACACAACAGTGAGATGGGCATTGGTCTGACTCCACCAACAGATCTGGGTGCTGGAGAACTGGGTGACTCTGTGTATAGTCCACCTTTAAAGTTCCCATCCTCATATAGGAATCCACAGTGGATAACCCTACAGTGCCTGTGCTCTGCCCCCCTGCGGCTGGACTCCTCACAAGGAATTCTCAGGCAGCATTTGGAGGGGAAAGTTGTTGCAAATCACTATGTGAGGCAACAGGGAATAAGCTTCCATCGTACATGCTCATCCTTGCCTGGACTAGTAGATGTCTGACCTGTATCTCCAGGAAGGTGCTTCCCTCCAGACATGTTGGAGTAAGTTGTTTGCCCCAGAAATTTTCACAGAAGTGGAGCAACAATTATCTCCTATAAGAAGACATAATCAGAGAAAGTAGCAGTGACTTCCTTATATATTTTTAGCGTAATTCTGAGTGGGCAGAATGCTCCATATGGGATGCAAATCAATTACCTTCGCTACCTGAAAGAATTCTAATCGTTTCCCACCATTTAGGTGAGTGTCCCACCCAGTGAGGCATAGATGTTCTGGCTGATGTTAAAGGGATGAGAAGGAAGAGAGGCAGAAGGAAAATGGCTGCTATTTACTTATTTTTTAGAGGTCACCTAAAATTAATGGATCTTACTTAATTGTTAAGACTGACTTGCGGAAACCGAACTCACAACGTAGGCCTCGTTATGAGAAAGGTGTGTTTATTCTGCGCAGGGAGCAGGGTCACAGATTCCTTCCAAATCCCCGCTCCCCGATCACATGGCTGTCCCGGGCTTATATCCCCCTCCCGAGTGACAGCCGTCACACAGCTCGGATTGGCCCCTCCTGCTCCGAGCCCACCCTCTTCTCTGCCCCGTCCCTTCGAGGGCTGGGCTGTCACTGCCATCGTCCAGTCGCAGACAGGCACATCCTCCTCTTCTAGGAGACCTTGAGATGTTGTTCCAGGCTGTTGTGATGTCTGGTTTTCGCCGTCTCTGCCCCCCTTATCTGATGTTCGTGTCTAGTGTTTACAGAACCTGCTCTATCCTAGCCCTGTGTCTCAGCAGGGCCCTTCCCTTTCTAACCCCAACTCAAGACATTTCTGTAGGACAGGGTGCTGGGAAAGAGCAAAATAGCTTGTCCAGCCCTGGGGTGTCCAGCCTGGGTCCAGCCAGCCAGGGGTTACACTTTTACATGAAAGGCAAAGTTCCTTCATACTGTAGTTTCATCTGCCCAAATTAACTGAAAATTTGTGAAACGCATCCACTTTTTCATGGTTAAAATATTGTCAGAATTAAACCTCTTCTTTGAAAATACTTCCATTTCTCTGGCACACGTTACTTGGAGATATATGCTGGTTGAGGCTCTTCCATATTCTTCCCCTTTTTTCAGACTGTTGCTGCCGAAGCTTTTAGCTGTTCTTCCTTTCATGGTGCTGTCTTTGATGTCTGTTTATTCCCGGTACCACGCGGTGTCACATAATTAGATTGCAATACTGTCACCGAACAAATCCTTCCTTCCAAGCAGCAAATATATCATGCTGTTGGACTTGAATAAAAGTATACTCTCTTTTGCAGGACCTACATTTCCAATGTCATGTCTGGCAGCTAATTCCAAAAGGTAAGTTTCAGCAGTCATAAAAATAGCCTCAGTTCATTTATTTTTTTGTGAAGCACTAGCAACCTTTTATAAAAAAATCACTTTTTCAAATCCAATGTGAAAATAAAGGAAGGGGTACTAGAACTCACAGCATTTTTTTATTATTTCTTTACACCTTTGTCTTTATATTTTTAACTAACTAGTATGAAAATTTTCTCATTTAATGTTTCAATAGCTGGTATGGGTCTTTTGATAACTTGATGCCTTTGACTTATCCACAGACCAGGGCTTATTGGTATGACAGGTGTCATGAGCAACAATAACTGTGTTTTGCTTCAGACAGCTGTTAATTCATGCGAAAGAAATAACATCATGATTTCACCACACATTCTGGACAAATTTAGGCATGTGTTCTTTGAGTTAGATGAAAAGCACCTATGTGCTTGGGAAGCTCTTTCATTCTCAAAATTCTCTGCAGTGTGTACAAACATGCAAGAGAAATGGATATATGGATTATATAAACTTTGTATGAAAATTGCTTCTGTGTAGAAGCCTAATGAGAAGTCTAAACACCACTTCTTGTCTGATTTTATGGAGAATTAGAGGTTTGGGTTGGCTATGACTTTAGCACACCTACTATATCACAGGAATGTACAATGCCAGAAATTTTCTTCTGCTAATATCCCTCACTGTCTGAATATATGTTTATATTCACATGGTTCAATCATTTGACTGTTTTACTTACCAATATATTTTTTTTTTAAATCATTGATTAAATTTGGAATTTTACTTCTCTAACTTATGGCATTCTCAGATAATGATGCTGCATTTGTCAGGTGCTGACAGCACATATATCCTGTTTCAAATATCCCTGCCCAAGTGTAATCACACTTTGGTTTAAGGAGAATTTTTATAAATACTTGGTTGACCTGCTATTTCTTGATATATGACTACATAGGATGATAATTAATGGATTTATTTTTCCTTAGTATTGCATTGCTTTCCTGTATATTTTTGTGCACTTACACGTTAGCTAGGATCTCTGTAAGGCAGGGATTAGTATCTTCTTTTAGACTATGCACATCTTGAGATCTTTATCTGTGATTGTATTTTTGTAGCTCTCAAAATAATAAGCATATTTTATAGTCTTTTTCTGTTTTGTAACATTGAGTTGTTCCATCAGATCTCAATGTGAAAAGTTGCTTCAAAGGGAAGCTGCTGGTTATGAACACATAAAATTGTCAACTTGTGAAACAGTTTGACTCATGAGTAGAACCTTCCTGTTTAAAAATACTTACATTCTTTTGCAGTATTCTTTGATCTTATGTTGAAGATTTGAAATTGGCTTTTGGTCCTGTGTTCTGCATTTTAGAGAGCTGAATTAATTGTGAGCTTTATGTGTTCTTTTATTTTGTTTTATTTTTTTCCTTGAAAGATCATTTAATTCCATTTTCTCCTTAGAAAAATGTCATATGAAGCTCCTGTGAACCCAAGACAGAAAATAAAAGTTTGCAGTTACTAAAATGCATTTACCTGTGCATATAAACTGTGACTGACTGAACCGAAATTCCCTCAGCACTCCTTTTATTATGTACATCACATCTCCAATAGATATACAAGACTCAAGGGCATTGAGGAAGAAGAATTTTTGTATAAGTGCTGGTATGCAAGACTCCATCTTCCGGAGCTGTTGTGCCTGAAGTGTGAAATAACCATAAGAAAATTTGATAAAAGAACTGCTGTTTGCCTGTACACTCAGCTGCTTCTCCTAGATCAACACTTGTAGCTGCAAAGGGTTTCTGTGAACACATATACAGTGGTTGTGGTCCAACCCACAGAGATTTTATAGTAGTGGGAAGTAGAGAAAAGGGAAGGGAATCATAGAATGGCTTGGGTTGGAATGGACCTTAGAGAACATCTCATTTCAAACCTCCTGCCATGGGCAGGGACATCTTCCACTCTATCAGGTTTCTCAGAGCTCCACCCAACCTGGCCTTGAACACTCTGAGGGATGGGGCATTGGCAGCTTCTTTGTGCAAGCTGTTCTGGTATCCCACCTTTTTCAGCCTCACAGGAAAGAATTTCTTCCTAACATCTAACCTAAACCTGTCCTCTTTCAGTTTAAAACCATCCTATCGCTATTGCCCCTACTGAAGTCTTTCTGTCTTTCTTAAAAGACTCCTTTAAACACTGAAAGGCCGTAATAAGGTTTCTCTGGAGCCCTGTCTTCTCCAGACTGAACAACTCTAACTCTATTAGCCTTTCCTCGCAGGAGAGGTGTTCCATTGTCGACTTGTTCTTTAGTAATGACCAGGCAAACTGATGTTTTCTGTGAAAGGAGATGGGCTTCTCCCACTTATAAGCTGAGGTTTGTTTTAAACTACTTGAGCCGCTCTTAAGGACAGGTCAGCTGGTGACAATACTCACTCTTACTACAAGGAAGGCATTCAAGTGTCAGTTTGTCTTAGAGATGATAACTACCTACTTACGTACTTATATCTTTTTAATTCCTCAGACCTTCTTCAGACTTGGTGTACCTCAAAATTTTTCTATCATCTGAAGATTCACAGACAGTCATCTCCTGATTTTTTACTAATAATTTAAATATACTAAATAGTACTGCCCCTCTACAGCTACCTGTCTTTGTATCTTTTAATATGTTTCAAATCCCAGGACATAGACTTGATATTTAACCCATGATTAATTAGTTTGTTTAACAGACTTAAAAAGAATGTAATGAAAATCCAAATAAATTATACTTTACCAGCCTACTTTATCTATTCCTGATATGTTAGTAGAGACATAATTTTCTCATGCAAAATGTCCTTGTCTCTATTACCTTCCCTCTGAAACACACAAATAGTAGAAGACGGACCTTACTATATTACTTGACTAATTTCTTTGAAGCTGTGCTAATTTACGTTAATTGATGACTTGACCAGAAACATGCAAGACTAAGAACCTCATCAAGCAATCCTGTCTCATGCAATTAGTCCTTAGTTGTGTGAGTAGCCCAGTTTATGTTAGCAGTGAGATTGGATCGTAGATTTTGGGAGCTAGGGAATTTTGTGCTGAGTGAGTCACAAACAAGTGCCCACACCTACAGGAGCATTTACTTAGCTTGGACATCACAGTACATAGTGTTGCTTCCACTGTGCTGCTAGTCAGTGTGGTAGCTCTGTGAACTCTCAGAATTTTCCAGGCTCGGTTGTCATCTGCCCACGCTGCTGAGGGATGAGGTATCAAGAACAGCTGCTCATTTTCCTACCTTTGACTTTTCTCCTGTATATTTATTTCGTCCAATATTCTTCATAAAGAAAATGAGATTCTACTTCCCAAATACCAGCAGAGAGGTACCCTCTCAGTATACATACAGTATGTATCTAACTCACCTCAGGTGAACACTTGAACCTGTGTCCCCATGATGCCGAGTGTGTGCACGTTTTCTGTATAAACTTGCTGACATTCACACTGATAATGTGTTGCTGTTTTGTGGTTTTCCTGTGAGCTGCCTGGGAAGCCGGCAAGCACATACTAGTTATTACTAGTGACCAGACTCTGCTTGCTTTCAAGATAGTTTTTTCTGAAATAATTGTGAAAATCTTCTTCAGGGTGTTGGCTCAAGCCAAACCTGCAAGGAGCATGTTAGTTGTTGGGTTGTAAGAGTAATGTACTGTCATGTGAGAGGAGATACTTCCTTGAAGCCCTTATATTTGAGCAACCCATCAATACCCTCAGGGAAGATGGGACCCTTGTGCCTGACCAATTTGTAAGCACTCCATTATGGGGACCCCACTGAACAGCCCAATGTATCAGAGGGTGGCTTGACCAACCTATTCCAGGTCACATGCTGACGGCATTCCCACTTTCAGTTGGTTTATTATCAGTTTTGTCAAGTATGTTATCTGCTGCTGGTGGCTGCCAGAATAACACACTTTATTAACAAACACACTGGTAATAGAAGACTGTGACAGAGATTGCTGCTAATGGTGTACTGACTCAAAAAAATTAATTTGAAGTTATATACAGACAAGTTCTAATTACCAATGAAACAAAATTGAGATAATAATTTAGCACACATAGAACAATGTTCTTACCCAATCGGTGTCCCTATGGAGGAGAAGAGAGGTTCAGCCCATTGACTGGTCCCTGTATTTATGATGGAGTCTTGTTTGACCTCCCTCCTCCCCTTAAGATACATTTACATTATTTTCTTTGAAGGAAGGGAAAATGTAAAGTTATAGTTGATGTAATTTAATATTTAAGTGGAGTTTGAGTGACTTTATTCATTAGCATATGTAGGGACATGAAAAGTAATACATATTTTTGAATTAATGAAGTTAAGCTCAGCTTTTGATTCCCATCCAGATAATCCTTTGGCTTAGTTCTCATTAGCTGCATTATTTTTGTTGGAACATAATTGCAACACTGCTATGTTGCTCCATCCTTTTTTTCATATGTGCATTGATTTAGACAGAACATGACTGCAGCACCTTTGTGCCACTCCATCCTTTGTTTCAGGTCTCTCTTAGAGCAATACACCAAGCTTCCTCTGTGTTTCTGCTCCTAAGGTGTGCAAACAGTTTATTCCTGGTGAACAACAGCCAATGCATGCACTCCTTCTGAACTTTTTTTTTTGTATCCCTGCATATACATATACATGTATATATTTGTGCATTTATACTTTTTCCCCCACTACTGTTGTCAGATACTTGAGGTGCACAGGGTAAGAGTAATTCTGAGTTGTTGATACCTGGGTAGTGCCTCTGCTTGGGGCAGCTTTGAATTATGCAACAATATATCAAAGAAAAATATGCATGTAAACCTGTTTAAAGCCAGAAGTTTCTCAATAGGTGATCAGAAATATATCTGAAGAGATCACCATCTTATTTTTTAAAGGCCTGGATAAAATTGCCATTAGAGTTAATATTGGCATAATACTGCTAGAAACTATTTACTTAAAAGTAAATGGAAGCAAATACTGATGACAAATATTTGGGGACGCTGAATTGTGAATAGAAATAATTTCTCACCTTCATCATCAAAGCAATAGCCAATATTGATATCTTATGATATAAAAAGTGTTATTGGAGAGAGATAATGCTGCATTTATTTTTTGTGAGTACTGTAATGCTGGTGGCAAATTCAGCCAGAGTATTTTGCATGGTTTTAAAAAGATGCTTTATTGCTTTCATTCCCTTCTACTGGATCATTGTACAAATTGCATCTTAAATACTTTCACAACTGCAGATGGGCAGAGGACATATTCCCTGGAGTCTCTCAGGCAGGAAAATCACAGCATGTGGCAGTATAAATATGATATTGAACATTTGCTGTTTGTACAGAGACCTGTGATAAACCCAGAGCCAAAATATAAATCTTCCCTCTTCATTTAAGAGTATACCTAAATAATATAGTCTAGCCTTCTAATTTGAATACAGTGGTTGAATACAGTTTTGTGGTTTTTTTGGAGGGAACATCTAATTTACAGAGGAGTAAAAGTGCTAGCTGTCTTGAATTTTTCTTTGTGCTGTAGTCTTTCATCATTGAGGTGGTTAGATACTCTGGAATGGAGTATTTCCCACACTTAAGCATAGGATGCTATAAAACATGAGGCTGTGCAGCTGATATTTTGTGGGCAAATAAGATCTCTTTTTTCACTGCTCAATATTAAAAAAATCAAAATCTATTAAAGCATGAGATGTAGAAAACTCGATCAAGTTCACATGTACTGAAAAAACTCATATGGATATGAGTACTTTTCTACCAGTAATAAAAGTCTGAAAATGGAGAGGTATAAATTAGAGTAACTGATTTTGAACAAAGATATTGACATCTCAAATTCGATAGGAGAGAATTACAGGAAGCCCAGAGAAATCAGGGAACTAAGTTTAAAATTAATTCTTTTCCTTTGACATTCCTTTGGAAAAAACCCCACCTTTCTTTACAGGAGGCGAGTCTGAGGAACTGTTTCGGTATGAAATGACACCAGAAGAGTTTTAGAGAAGTCAATGGAAAGAGAAGAATCAAACTGATATCAGACAGTATGAGCCAAGTTTGTACCTATTGAATGCAGGGATGAGTTGCTGAACAATTAAACTTACTATTTGAACTGTTACTTTTCTTTTGGATGATTAGGAAGTGGAAAATACAGCACCAGTTTTTATCAAAGGGTTGCAGAGAGGATTCCAAGAACCTCAGAATAGTACCTCTGACTTGGACAAATCAGTAGAAGCTATAAAAAATGATGGAAAAATGCTGAGAAGTGAAATACAACATAAGGGAGAAGAATCAAAGGAGATTTCATAGGCTGAAGTCATTCCTCACAGCTCTATTCTAGTTCTTTGAAGATTATGAGTAAGGGTGGAACACTTAATAAAAAATTTAAAAAAACTTTCAACAATACTTTTAACCAAAGATGCTTGATGAGATTAAGATGCCATGGATTAATAATTGGTTAAATGAAAGAAGCCACAGGGTAGGAGTAAATGATACCTATTTCACAATGGAGAGAAGTGTGCACAGCTCCAGCCTCTGTGCTGTTTAGTTTGTTCATAAATGATCTGAGGAAGAGGTGGTGACAACTACTTCTCAATCAGACAAAATTTTCCAGAATAACCAAAACTCAGACCAACTGCAAAGAACATTAGAAGGATTTCTTGATATTACTTGACTGCAAAATAGAAATGGCAGATGAAATCTGGAGCCCAGATATGATAAGTAATTGGAAAACCAGTCCCAAATACATACAGGTGGAAGTGTAATTGCCCCAGCTATAACAATTTGAAGTTATTATACATAATTTTCTGAAAACAAAGTGTTATAAGGATTATTGATGGCTGAAAGGCAAATGGGATGTTAGAAGTTATAAGGAAAGGAATGGAGGATAAAAAAATCTTTGTCACTGTTATATATGTGGAGTGTTGAATAGGGAGCTCATTTCTAATCCATTTGTCTCAAAATGATACAGTAGAACTAGAAAAGATACAGAGAAGGACAATAAGGTTAACCAGAAATTTGATATGGCTGCTGCACATGGGCAGATTAAATGAGTTATGACTAGACTAGGTAAGAAACTACTGAGACGCATGTGATGCAGTTTGGTTGGAAGATGATCATTCCCTGTCTCTCACAGCCTGTGCAGTGTGGACAATGTAATGGTGCTATTAGACATCTGGCTTAAAACAAACAAGAGGAAATATTTTCCACACAGCCTATAATACAGCTCAGGAACTCACTGCCATATGATATGTCAGATGTAAAATTGGAAAAGCAAATTGGGTGGATTTAGAGAAGCAAGGCCATAGAGAACAAGCTCGGGCATGGAGAGGCACAAACACCTGCTTCCTGGGAAGACGGACAGTGATCAGTAGGACTCCATGTGTAATTTTTCCTGGCAGGAGCAGCTGCTGATAGCCACAGCCAGAGACTGGCTACAGCAATGATTGGACCTTTAGTTTAACTGAAGTGTCTTAAGATATTTATTCTTATATACATTCTGTCGGGTACATGGAGCTAATGCTCTTTTTCAGTGCTAACTGACTCACCAAAGGCTGGCTTGTGTCAGAGAACTTGAGCAAATACTGGGACTCTGACCTGCTAATAGGAGATTGTGGCTCTGCTGAGCTGTCGGCCAGCCCTACTTTTGGGATTCCCCAGCACTTCTCTGTCCCTCTTTAGGACTTTATTTTTCTCTTCCAAGCCTTGATTTTCTTCAAAGATGGGTTTTAACTTATGTTCTTTGTAGGGAACATAAGTACAAGGTAGTGTCTTGAAGAGGCACATGGACATGACTTCAGCACATCTGAATGTTGGTCTCCTAGCAAAAGAACCTACCTTACTATCTGGCATGCAGTGAGCAGTACAAGCTCTCCTGTCAGGATCTTCTATCTGCTTCATGTGGAGGAAGGAAAGGTGTCCACAAATGAGGCAGGTGATTCATTATGGTATGAAACAGACTGACTTGGACTCCTTTGTAAATAGCTTCTGGCTGTATTTCCTGTCAGACAGGTGGAAGCTTCTTATTTGTATACATTAATGACAAGTGCTTATCAAAGAGTGATATTGCAAGGAACAAATAAATGACATTTCCAGTATTAATATGTAAATTACATGCTAAGAAGAAATGATCAAGCACTCTGAAATATAGCAACGAGCACTAATTGCATTCCTTGCCCTTCAATATGCTGTGCACTTTAGATAGCTTTTTCCCTAAATGAGTATTTAAAGCTTTTATTTTGCCTGCTTCTTCATGCTTAAATATTTCAGATACATATTTTCCAAAGTACATTGCACTGTTTACATAGAATGTTTTATTGTACCTCATAGAAAGCTGATGTGACCAACAGTTTGTTTGAACAGTGTTTGAGTGCTCTGACTCTCTAGAAATGTCTGTAGGTTATTCCTAGCTTGGGAGCAGCAGATAGAGCACTGAGATGGATTTCTTTGTAAGAAACCATGCCAAATAATCCTCTTTTGCAAACACATCCAACCCTGTCTTGAAAACTGATTTGGGGTTTTTACTTTGTACCTAGCAAATTTTTTTCTAGAAACCTGTTCCAGAACTTGAGTCTCCAGAAGGTGGGAAATCTCATTTCGTAGCAACCATTTTCTTCATATGCCAACATTATGAATTTGAAAAGTCCTTCTCTTCTGTTTTCTCCTTGAAGTATTTGTAGCACAGTTGCACCCTCTGTCTGGCAGTGGCATCTTTGCTTTTTTTAAGCTGAGTAAGTAATTTTGTAAAAGTGTCCCGTTATAAGAGGAAGCTCTATTTCTCCAATGTACTAACTAGTGTTCCCTGAACATGTGACAGTCTGAGTTCCTTTCTTTAGCATAAGATATTAGGAAATGTATGCGCTGTGTGAGCTGGGGCCTTCCTTATCTGAGCTTAACTCAGCTATGCTGCTGCTCTGCTATGTGTATGTAAGAAGTAGGATGACTACGGATACTATGGAATTAAGGAGATTTATACAAAGTATCTTTCAAGATGAAGCATCTCTGAGTGAAAAGATCCTGATAGAATAGAAAAGAATACCTCAATTCAAAAAAAGCTACACGTAGAACATCTAGAGATGAAGGAACTGAAGGAACTTATGTAGGACATTTCAGGTTTATCCTTGTTCCTGACCAAGACACTTAGGCAAGCCCAGACCCTGGCCACCCAGCACAGTGCTGTTTTGGGTGGTTCATGATTGGGAGTGTGCAATATTTAGGATTCTTCTTTCTTGCTGTAGATATGCAGAAAGATTACAATGAGAGAAGATCTCACTGATATCCTTTATTAGCAGCTGTTTGTGCTGGCTAAAAGAATGAACTGCAAATGATTTCCCAGCTCCAGTACTCTTTTACTTGCTCATTTCCATTTACTAAGAACTGATAGAGGTGGACAAGACAGCAGGAATCTCCCCTATACAGAGAGGGAAATTTGTATTGAAGCTTTATTTAATGTTTTTTAGATTATATTCCGCTGCATCTAGCTTTGGAAGAAATATAAATTAGTTTAAGAGAGAGGATTCTTACGTGCAAGTAGGAATGTCAATTAGCCACTGACAATGGCAAGTAGCAATTCCTGCATGTAAGATACCTGA
This sequence comes from Serilophus lunatus, assembly GCA_013399895.1. Classification (NCBI taxonomy): domain Eukaryota; kingdom Metazoa; phylum Chordata; class Aves; order Passeriformes; family Eurylaimidae; genus Serilophus; species Serilophus lunatus. The sequence goes on along the minus strand of VXBA01001693.1, from coordinate 190,153 downwards.
AATACTACAACAGCCTTCACTTTCTGAAAATGTGAAGTTCTATTTGTTCTCACCTGCAGCAGGCACAGTGGTGCTGTGTAGTAAGAGCTATTCAGGAGGAGAGGATTGTACACGCATAGTTTAAGGTAGTTTTAAACCTGCTTAAAGCTTAGTCAACAAACTCAACAAACTTATGTTAACTCTCTTAATTTTTTAAAGATGCCCTTTACACTGAGACACAAATAATTTCCTTTGCTTTAGATTTCCACTTCAGAATGTAACAGTGAGATGCTGAAGAGGGGTGGAGAGGGTATTTTACTCATCAAGAAGCTAAAGGGAGACTTGAGGTGATCTCTCTCTGCCTCTGATGAAATTCATTCCCTTATCTGGAAGCTCTTAAATCATTCCTGGCAGAGGTGACATTATAAAAATAATTCTGAAGAACAAAAGTTCTTGCCTTGGAATACACTGCATTGCACCAAATGGTAGGCATTGATTGCTGCTTTTTTTTTTTTTTTTTCCCTTAGGGAGTCTCAAATGAATACCTTGTGAAATAAGCTACAAGAAGGATATCCAGAGTGGTGACTGGTAAACCCCAAGGTCTTGCTCAGGACACTTTGGGTTCATCCCTGTACCACTTTCAGGGACTTTGGGAAACTCAGCCCTGGCTTGGCATTCACCACCTCTGTGGCAAGATGTGCCCGGGAACATTGCACTGCTCTTCCCATGTACTTGGTTGCAGCAGAGCATTGTACATAATTTTTTAAACTACACATGAATATTTAAATGGGAATAAGACATATCCTCATCCTATGCCTTACTCCTTTGGCAGGCAGATGTACTCTAGGGCACGGACTTTACTGAAAGACAATAGAGAGAGACCTATGTGAAAGTTTGTGTGATGCATCAATGCCTAACCCCTCTCAAATTCCTCTCTAGTGAAGGATAATCTGTGGGGTTTGTTTTCCTTTTGAGTGACTAAGAGGCAGTTCTTCTTTCTGATGATGCAAAGAAGTGGAAGCTGACACAGTCAGGTGAATTTGTTCATAGAACAGGGGCAGTTTATTTGTTTGGGGTTTTTTTTGAAAGTAAAAGCAATACTTCGACTGTGTTGAAGATGAATTATGGGCATAAGGATATATAGAAAGCCTGTTAGTTAGAAAGACACCAATATCTTTCCCTTTCTGTAGATTATTAAAGAACCCACTAAATATCCAAACTCCAGGAGACAGCAAAGAAATGATTGACAGTGATGAGTCTATACCATTATATTCTATAGTATCTAACTCAATCTGGATAGAGTTACAACCTAAATGCACAGAAAATTTCATTTTGAAGTAATTTCTCTTGGTTGTGGTTTTTCAGGATGTATTTTGGAATGTCACTTGATTTATGTTTTTCTAGAGGTATGTCAAGTTTGGTTTAATAACCTTGTTTAAAATATGATTGGGAACTTTCCTACTATATTTTAAAAGAGTATCTGAACTCTTCTATTATGAAAAGTGTTCAGTGTATGTGAAAACTTGGTCTGCAGTTCAGCAAAGGTAGTAAGTTGTTTACTGGTTTAAATACTGTTCCTGTGTCACTAGAAAGTGGCCTCTGAATGTCTTATGGACCAGGTGCTCAAGGTGCCAGCTTAGATTTTAGTTGGGGAGATGAAACACTCTTTAGAAAAAATCCATAACTCAGCCAGGAGATTTGTCTAGTATGGTCCAAGAAGAAAGTAGAAAATTAGAATAAAGACAGGTAAAAAGAAGTAAGCTTTGACCTTTCTCTATGCAGCTTTTGCAATCTTCTCCCCAGACTTTAACTCCTTAACATCTGATTTATATAGCTTTTATATATTTTAAGTCAACAACTTGGTGCAGCTGTTCTATTTTTATTTATCTTTGACTATATTGCCACTATTTTTGATGTGTACTTTTGATACTGGTTTCCAAAATACCATGATGGCTTCAAACAGGAGGTGTGGATGATGATGTCTCAGCCACAGCAGCTACTACCATCCTCTGAGCAGCTGCTCAAAGTGACAGCTGAGGTCTTGCAATAAAAAAGCCATTTTAATGTGTACATCTGATTTGTTTGCCCGATTTACCAAAGTTGATGTGTAATCCTCAGGTTCAGATTGATTCTGAAACACAGTAAGATGTTTGGAGGCTTTCCAACATTAAAGTTTTTCATATAGTGTTCTAACTTATACTGTCCTGTCAAGCAGCTGCCTGAAGTCTTAATGAGTCTGAGGCTGTGCTGCTCTGTCTTTTAATTCATGCACTGGTGAAAAGTCACTGACAGTCTCCTAAGGAAATATGGGAAGTTGGACATCCAAAAGGAGAAGTTTGTAATCTAGACTGCTATAGTGAATATGTAGGGAGCAGTGCATTGCATTGGACAGTGAACTAGGAGCTTACTGTGTAATCAATAAGTTGCTCTCAAAGGCACCAATGACTTCACTGGAGTCACCTGTATAAATGGGGCCAGAACCCATGGATACCTGCTCATGCAAACGTGCCAGAATGCTGAAAAATTTCTGTCCTAAATGTGATAATGAAGTGATATTTCATTTTTGCTTATGTTTAATTTTTACATGCACCAGTGTTACTGGTTGAAGTAATCAAGAGGGATAATCAAACTGAGACCCTACTCTGTGTCCCTGCACAGTGGCCTGCATGAAGTAATGACTGCAAAGCTCTAGCTGATGTGAAAGAAGGCTGGCTGTATCCCATAGCAATAAACAACCCCTGTCCCTAGCACTAAAACCATTTTCAGCTTATCTTGTCATGCTTTACCTACCACTTTATTCCAAACATCCTTCATATTGTAAGCAATTCTACAGTGTATATAGAGGTAGTAAACCAAGCAGTGATTCTGTAACTCTTAAAATTCATTAGAATGGTGAGACATTTGGTTTTATTTTGTATGACTGCCAAGGGGAAAAAAGTATTAAAAGTTTTGTGTTTGAACACTTTGCTTCAAGAGTTTGTCTGACAGATGTAAACTCTTATTTAATCCTGCTGTTTAATGTCTCAAATAATGTTATTATATATATTTAAGGGAACTAATTCATATCACTTAAAGCCAAAATATTAGGTATTAAAAATTTATATAAGAGAATTATCACTTATTTTCTTCTAATTTCTAGAACTTAAAAATATAAATAAAATGTGAATGATTTTGTATGTGTAAGATCTGTTACAGGAAGATACAGGTAATTTTTCTGAGAATGGAGGAAGTGTGTTTGGAGGGTGTGTTTGTGTGTGTGTGTATATACGTACAAACAGGCAAGTGCATATACTTATATTCATATATGTATGTACACACGTGAATATATACCCACCTGCTTGCTGGTGAACATTTATACATGCATATGAATATATACACAGAGAAACCCCCACAGACATCAGTGCATAACTTCAGTTGCAGGATGAGTGCCATCTGACTAGCATCTCATGCTGCCCCAATGCCAGAGGAGGACAGGTTTCTGTAAAAAATATAACAAATTCTTTTAGAGGTGAAGGAAGCAATAAGGAAGGAAAGAAGGTGAGGTTGATAACACAAGATGATACAAATTATCGGTGGACCCAGCAGGGTGTTTTATGAATCATTCCAAAGCACCTTTAATAAGAGGTGTAGATTGTCCCTCACTACTTTTAACATGTAAGGATCATTATTTGGCTGATAGATGTCACAGCAGAGGCATGTCTTAAGGAGAGAATTGAAAGAGAAGATTCTCATCAGATCTTTTTCAAAGGGTACATTTTGTCCTTTAAATCAGTTGGAGTCCCCAGAGCTAAATCATTAATAAGCATTTTTTATGATGAAGTTCATAGCCCCACAGTATTGAAAGTAGGATGAAAGTAAGGTTTGAGAGATTTGCCATACATGCAACCCCACAAGGGCTCACTCTTCCTAGTTCCCTCATGTTTCTCTGGAGAGCTGATGTGTGTAAATGAGGCAGGGCTGTGCAGTGTAATTTCCCCATTCACTGTGTCCTGGGAATATTTTTCAGGATTACATGAGGCAGGCTGTGGTTGTGGGAGTGACCTGAGGAGGTTAGGGCTGCCAGTCCTGGCAAGTAGAGGACTGAGGTGGAATAATTAATAATTTCAAGTGTCATCCCATTTCATTGCTCACTTCTTCACTCTGCCCCATTTATCACTGAAAAATATTACTTGTGTCCAACTTTTGTTTTTAACAGGTTTTAACTTGTTTCTTTCTGAGCAAATATGAATTATTGGAACATGCTGCATTTGTCTGTTTGGTGATCAGTTGTCCTGCTAACACTGGCCCCAAATTTTTCAACGTGTGAGCTGATTTAATTCAATCCTGTCAGAAATGTAAATATAAGAAAAATAATAAACACCTACAAGCTTTGTGAAAATAGTTGGTCAGATAGAGGAAGCAGAAGGTTCACCAGGGGAGAAGCTGATGTGGAGTCATGTTGCTTAGACACCAGAGAGTCCAGAGGAAAGAACAGACTTGAGATACGGATCTGCAGGAAACCAAGTTTCATCATCTCTGCTGCTCATAGAGCTAGACATTCAATTTCTCTCTCCTGAGAGAAACATTGAACTGTTCTATACTCCCAGAGGGTCATTGTTGTGCTCGAATGATCTGTCTGTCTGTCTATGTATGTATGTATGTATGTATGTATGTATCTATCATCTCACTTTTACTTATGATTAGTTTAGGGCTTTTTGTTGCTGCTTATTGTATAAAAGATGTCTGACTATGACCTCCATAACGTGAAGCTTTTCATCTGAGTTTTCTTCACAGTCTATTTTTATGTCTATTCGTGTATCAGAGGGGAAATAATGGCTGTGGTCTTAAGTGGGAAAATAACTACTAATGGATTAGGCTGTATCAAATGGACTGGGAGAATGAGATAACCAGCCATAACATGACTGAGGTACTCAACACTAACCACAATAAACCTTCTGCCAATAGGCAGTAGAAATGAAAGTCATAACCCAGAGAGGAAACTAAAAGTTAGATAGACTGAGATTGACAATGGAATAATAGTACCATTATTTTTTTTACCTTTTCTCTCTCTCAGTTAAGAAATAAACCTTTAACATCACATCTTTCTCAAGACATCTTTAGAAGATAAAAATAAGTGATTTTTTTGACATAACATCTATTTCCACTGAGAGCTGTATCAAAAGAGATCAAGTAGATATCATCTTTCTGAAAAACTCAGATTAAAATCTACTGTCTGACAGTGTCTTTCATATAGCAGAACATGTTAAAGAGTAAAACTTGTTTTATTCCTTTGTAAGTAAGTGAAGCTAGCTATGAATTTACGTGCTTCCTTTGGTAAGGTTCCTAACTTGTGCCTTGGAAAAAGGAGGCAATAAAACTGTACATATCAGAGTTATGGGGTCATATCTCTAGTTCTCACTGGACAAAGTTTCAGCCTTCATGATTTCAGACTTAGGACCAATAACATCTAATATGTACAATTTTCATAAAGTTTTGAGACTTTAAAATGCTACAGTAATTACTTTCTTCTGTCTCAAGATATTAACGGTAAGTTTGTAACACACTGCACATAGAAATAATTCTGCAAGAGAGGCACAGTGACTCTTCCTGCACAGCAACTTATTAGTGAGCTGAGTTTACCTTTTACCCAGATGTTTGGCTTCTCATGTAGTATTTTTGTTGCCAAGGCTTTTTAGCACACTTCAAGAGATAAAAATAGAGGTAGAAAATAGAGGCAGCATGTTAGGATGGAAGAAAAGGTGAATAACAGGGTCAAAGTTGATAAGAAAAAATACAAGGAATAGTCTCCTTGTGTGTTGGAATTTTATTTAGTTTGCAGAAAATTCCTTTCAAAGAAGAATGATGGGGCCATGTCAAAGCACTACATTGTTAGTTGTCTCTACCTGTGACTTCTATGTCCATTGAACCAAACTATTTAAAATTCAGCTATCTAAGGGGGGAAAACAGAGAGGTAAGTAGGAGTATATTTAAGCTATAAAAATGTTTCTTTTGGTTACAATGCAAAAATAAAATCTCAAAAATAGTCACAATTGAAAATCTTTAGAGCATACAGATCAGGTAAAAGTGTATGATAGTTTTGCTTAAAGTTCAAAAAAACCCAAAACTTTGAATACACATATTTATAATTTTTTTTCCCTCGGATAAAACCATACAGCAATTTTTAGCAAGTTAATATTAGCCACTGGTTAGGTGGGGATCATTGGCTGAAAAATTTCTCACCTGCTCTACAAAGAAGTCTTAGATGGCTTTAATTACATCAATGAAGAGCATTCTCTCAAATGGGCGAGTTGCACCCTCTGCACCTTTTATCTTCACAAGAATGGCTACTGCATGGTTAGAGCTTCAAACGTCCACTGCTGTCACTTTAAAGAAAATATGATCAAATTATATAATTTATCAAGATGGTATAAAAATTGAAAGACCAAATTTTTGAAGAATTCTTTGACTCATGACCTCTCTATTATGAATTTTTATATGATATTGAATATAATAAAATGAAATGAAAAAACAGTGGATGACTGCATGGCCAGACATGCTCCCCTCTTACATATCTCTTGACAGTTTGCCTGATTATCACTAATAATTGTCAGGTCTGTTATATTTCCATCTATTTATTTTATTTTTCATATCATCATGAGCCAGCTTCCCCTGCCCCTGCCCAAAGATAGAACAAAAAGGCACACACACACTAATTTTTTTTTTGTTCTGCTTGGAAAAAGAAAAAGTAATTATCTCTGGAATGAGAGTGACAGAATCAAGCAATACTGTAATGGTTGCAGTCAAAATGGAACCACTGAATGTGTCATTTTGTCAGTGTGTACTGTCTGAAATCTGTCTAGCTTTGGAGTTAAAATAAATCCACCAGTAAAATATCATTTTATACCTTAAAAACTTTTCTGGTTGTTAGTAGCCCAGGAGACATTTTTCATCTCAATTTTAGCAATCGTATCAAGCTGACATAAAAGCATACCAACTATTGTACATGCTCACTATAGCTATTGTTTATTCAGAAGGCTTCTCTCTACTCAGCAATTGTGGGAGAAATATATTAAACCTATATAAGCACCATGTTGATATGAATATTAGTTGATACCACTTGCAAAATATATTAACTTATAAATATATTAATACCTTTTTATTGATATAACTGTCTTTGCCTGGGCAGACTGCAGTAATTTAGTTAAATTAGTGTTGCTATCAAGGCAGCTAAATGAAGGGGAAAAGTGAATCCTAGGTTCAGATGGTGGCAGGTAATTTCTGTCACTGCTTTGAAAACTGCTGGCTTTTCCAATCAACAGCAGATTTCTGTGAACAGAATAGTCATTTTTAAAAAACCTACAGTAAATGAAATGTCATTTTTATTGATAATAATGCTATTTGCTTTAGAGAACTCTTTATTGTTACAAGAGCTGGTTCAGAGCTTGCCAGTCTTGTCTCCAAAACCCTTACATTTCTCTGCAGCAAAGACATTAACTGAGTTCTATAAAGTTAATATTTAAGGATCTTGGGAATCATGCTGTCAAATTTTTTCATGAGCTTTTATCAGTAGCAGCATTTTTTTGCCAAGATGTACTTGCAGTACAAGACAGAGACGATTTTCCCATTGGAAATAAGAAAGCCTTAAATATTTTTTTTTTTTTAGTTTTTATTCTCCCCTTGATAAAACACAATGTTGTTTAGGCTTTGTGTAGACTACATTTTCATCCCCTGGGAGCACCTAGACCTGCAAAAAGAGAAAAAGTATGGCACTAATTGAGTTTTCTTGCTTCCTTTCAAGTTTCAGCATCGTGACTGCTTGATCATCTGGATGTGACTGTTTGTTCTCACTTCTGCCAGGGGACCAACTCCCACATGTTCTTCCTCCCTTCGCCCCTGCATGTTTCCTTTTCACCTCCTGCCCAGAATCACTTTTCTTGAGGAATAAGAAAGCCATCAGCACTCCGATGCTTCCAGGACCATTTGCAATCTGTCTTTGCTCTCAGAGGTGAGTGACATCTGCTTTCTTTCATAGGCTTGTCAGAGAGCAGCAGGCAGAACTGCCATCTTCAGTCGAGTCCTCTGCACTCCCCGGAAAGGTCAGAGGAGAAGTGTCTCTGTGCTGTGTAGTAACCATTCATGGCCATGGAGAAGAAAGGGCTAATGGGATGTGGTGGATGAAGGAGCAGTGGGAGCAGAGCTGAGGGCCACCCACACTCAGCCTGCTCAGCTGAGATGGGCCTTGAAAGGCTGTAAAATCACTCACCTTTTGTAGGTGCTGGCGGAGAAGGAGAAAGGCATTCAGCTGGTCTCTCTTCAGAAGAAAATTCTATAAATTACTCTTATGCTTTGAGAATGACTTATTGTTGCCCCATTTATCTGCCCATTAGAAGTGTTTTATTTTTCTGCATTTAATAAAAATATTCCTTGGTAAACCATTTTTTTTCCTCCTATTTGCCAGTGGGGACAGTTTGTTTGCTGAGTCATTTACCCTGCTTATTGCATTAGGATAATTTTCTCTGGTATCTGGGTGAGGACTTGAATGCTGCTTTAACAGTACATTACTCTTAAATGTAAACCCATCTATTTTTTAATAAACAGAGGGTTGTTGAATTTCTACCAAAGCTTCTAAATCTCCTTAGAATTTCAAAACCAATTTTAGGCTGAAAAAATAGATCCAACAATGAAGGAAAATATTCAAATACTCCCCACACCCCTCAAATAAAAGGAAAGAGGAAAAATGTGATACGTCACTTTAATGTTAAAATTAAAAGACTTTGATGGTGAGGAGAACTTTAGCAGAAGAGAAAATGATGGGGGTGACAAACCTTTAAAGAAGGGAAAATGCAGTACTATTTTTAACATTCTTTTATTCATTTCAGGTTGTGATATTTTACAGACCCTTTCAGGTGACAGAGCAACTGCTTCCCCTGAGCCTGGTAATGCTTTCTCCACACACCACTGGGCTATTTTTTTTTAAATTTTTGTGTCACATTGATCTTCTCTTGTTGTGCTGCCTCTAACATTCCATTAGGAGCCTCTGGCTGCCAATAGTGAGGAAGATCAGGTTCTCGTGGGTAAATTGCCATTAGGCGCTTCTTGACATGACTTACAATGTTATAGTCAGTGTCGGCTCTTTGAAGATGTTTTGAGAGATAGAATTACCTTATTGTTGTTTTTACTACTTGCACTGAAGGAGTTTCTAGGGGCTCTTGTCCGGGTCTGTTATGTGGGTGTTACACAAACGGGAGTTAAAAGGCAGCCTCTGCCTCTCCGAGCTTGCCCTGCAACAAGAGCAACATGAAAAAAGCAATTATTATTCCCAATCTGCAGCAGGCACCAAAAATTTTCGACTGCGGCACAGTGAAAAAAATGTACTACAAGCTCAGAATAGAAGTAGTAAGGGCAAAAGAGAATGATACTACATCTGTCCTAAACCAACCCCCTTCTTACAACCTCTGAGGTGAAGTGATGTATTCAAGCAGTAATACAAGGTACCCAGTGGCTAACACCTGCAAAAAATTAATCAGTTGTATGAGCCAACCTGGCATCTCTCATTCGTGTTGGGCGCTCCTCCTGGTCATCCTGGAAATTCAAGATTACCTGTTTTCAGGGGTACACTGATAAAGCTCATTCTGCTCAAGGCACTACAGAGCAACTTCTGTAAATATTTGCAAAATAGCTTTATTTCCCCTTCTTGAATCCTCCCTTAAAATAGCTCTCTGTGTCTGTAATTTCTGCCAGGACTTGGCAACAATGAGGCCACTGGCCTATGGATACTGTTATTTATCACACCAATCAATACCGTCTGAGGAGTCCTCATCTGCCTGTAATGGCCTATTGTCTCTTCATTGAGGCTGTGGGTGGCTGGGGCTGCATTTCCAACCTGTAGAGCACTTCACAAAGCAGAAACATAGTAAATGTTAAGTTTCTAAGCCCTGGGGTAATACATACAATAGTAACAAATAACAATAACAACAAATAATAATAACAAACAACAATAGTAAATCTTTCTTCAGCTTCATCTCTATGCTTGCATGCTTGTATACCCTTCCCCTGCCTCTCAGTTTCTGTCACCCTGAAATATACTTAACAAAGCTTGTCACATATGGGAGCAATTTGCAGCCCTGATATTAAGCATGCATGTCTTTAATAATTGAAAAGAATTAGCATAATGCTTGACTCATTGAATTTCTGTGGGGAAACAGTAACCTCCAGTGGTCATTTAGAGTCCAGTCATGTTCTAACAGACTCCAGTGAGTACAGTATTAGGTCCTTAATTTATACCTGGCTTTAAAATTTTCCTTGAAGCACTAAATTATACATTCATAACCAATTTCTCATACAACACATAGATACCAGAACTGCACTCCTTCAAAGGTTTGTTTTGCAGTTATTTACCTTTTCAAAGGGCCTTGAGATCCAGAAAAAAAAAAATACCTGTGAAAAGTAATACCAATTTTTAGTGAAAAGTGAAAACATTTTAAGGAAACATTACAATCTGAACTTGGCTTAAGAATGTCCTTTAAGCGCTAAGTGAATAATCTTTCTTAAGTAGGAGACAACTTCCAGTTAGAGGGAAGGCTAAGACTATCTTCTTATACATTTTAGATTGGTTAGAGGTTAGAGTCTGAAGTGAGACACGCATTTAGGAATTGGGCTACTTTGGCCAGTCAGCAGTCATAGAGAACAGGGGTAGAAGGGGCTTTGAGAGGACCCTCATTCTGTTTGCTTCAAGGCCAGGCTAGCTCTACTTAAACTATGTCACCCCTCAGCTTGCTTCAGGCTGCTGTCCCACAATAGAGAGGCATAAGAAGGCTGACAAAGTTTCATGTCCCCATGTGGTTCCTATTTATATTAAAGACCCCGATGGTTATGGTGTGGTACTGCAGCTGCTGTGTACTGCTGATAGTGGAAGGATTGCAGAAACTGGTGTGACTGCTCATATTCCTTCAGGGGAATTACTGCCTGAGAGCTCAGAGTCTAAATCTTCAGAGTAGTACTTGGGGTCGCAACGCATTCATCTGGACAACCACAACACAATTAGCCTTTCTATGGCTGGGTTTGTCAGGGGGTTGAGGGTGCACTCTTGAATATGACTTGGGGAAACACGTGTCCTCTCCCAAGGTTTTTAACGTTGATTGTCTGCTGGGTGAGGTAAATTATTACCTCCATTTGATTAATGAGTAAGTGTGTTTTTTTATATTTATGCTAGTGGGTGGTTACTGTCTGCACAACTATGGCAAACCGCTCAGAGTTTCAAGTGGGCCCAGTCTGCCAAACTGGGAATCAAAGACATTAAGCCCTCCTCCTACCCCTGGGTAATTTTTTCAGAATGTGCCTCTGGCAATGTTTGCAGCTGGGAGAGGGTTATGACTGGCTATGGAAGAGTTTGATTTAGAGCTAAAGCAGCTGTGAGACATCAAAAAGAGAAGGGGGAAAACTCTTGATGCGCCTGAGGGCCATAGCGAGCCTGAGTGCTGCATTGTAGCTGACACAGGAGAATCCCGTTCTACTGGGAAATAGTAACCAGCACGCCCAGCTGTGCTGTCTCCTCAGGTGCTTGTATACTTCCTCCTATACCCTACCTACCCCAGGAAGGGCTGGTTTAGGGCCCAATGTTTTGCCCTGTGTGGCCAAGAGTGTGGAAAATGGAGAGCAGAGCTCAGTGTGGAACTGAACAGCTGTGAAGGGGAAGGAGTGATGTCTTTGGTAACCCCAGTGGAGAGATTCTACTGGGGATCCAGACTCAGGAGGCTGGAAAGGCAAAGGCAGAGCAAGCAGAAAGAGGTCTTGTCTGATGATGGATAGCCAAGATGCCTGCTCCATCCACGACTTTCCAGATTTAGGTCTCTTACCTTATCACCATCTTCTGCTTGTACAGTCATCCACTCACAGTGAATCCAGTGTGCCTCTGCTGTGAAGCTGAATTCTGTTCATCCTGGAGAGACCACCTTACTAAGGGCTTGCATGAGAGCTCACACCAAAATAAGGTGGTGCTTAGCTGAAGCAGGAAGAAAGGAAACACTAACAAAATGAAATTTAATAGGATAGGAAAACAGGTAACAAAAAGAGGAAAGTTAAAACATGAGTAAGGAAAAAAGACCACAGGCAACATGGCCAATGTGAGTCATGGCGCAGCTGGTTTTGCTCAGGGATAAAACAGGTGAAACAGATGAACTGTGAGTGTTAGTCTCTGAGTACTTATTTCTTTCTTTCAATTATGGATTACTTCTTATCTTTATTTTTTTTCTAATGAGGACTGCAAACCCCAGATGGAGATTTACCAAGCATTTCCTTGCTTTTTTGTTATTTCTCGTGTCTTTTTTTCTCTATGACATTGTGACAGTTACCATTTTTGCCACTCTTTAAATGGGTCTTTTGCAAGAAAATTGCAATATGTGCCTGTGTGAAGTACCAGTGATTTAAACACTCGGAAGACAGTCAGTGATGCTCTCCTGAAAGGCAGACTATGATATGTTTATGTTTGAAAAGAAAGCAAAAAATATACTGGTGAGATTCATAAAGTGAGTGAGGACATATTCCAAATTAGAGACTAATGCCAATAAGAGGTGATGTATGGCTCAATGACATTGTTTTTGTTTTCTTTTGTTTGTTTGTTTGTTTGTTTTTAAGTAGATGTGCAGTTCTCATTTGCATTTTAGGTGTCATCTGGCAGGAAATTTAGATTTCAATTCTGCAAATATGGATTGCTACTAGATGTTGCATGAACACTGAAACTATGCCCTCCTATAGTTGGTCTTTTCTTAAATTATATATATCAGAACTAGGCCATTGTGGAATGAAAAACTCAGTACAATTGTAACCACTATATACCTTAGTTGCAAATGGCAATAAAGATCTAAGGATAGCCTTTCTCCACTGTAAAGTAAATAATCCCACTCTTCTTCAAAACTCATCTGGAAATGTATTGAAACAAACTGATGATATTCATGTCCTGGGAAGATTTCCTGGCAGTGTCCATGGAAACCAATAAGAAGTGAAGTGGTTGTGAAGCTGAGTGTGAAAATCTCTTTGGACTACTACAGGAGTCCTATAGGCTTGTCAAAGTCCTACTCTTTCTCTGTCTCTCTCTTGTCTTTTTTTTTTTTTTTTTGAATTACTGCCTTCGGAATTTAATTTCTGTATATTAATGACATATGTAGAAATGATGGAAAATCAATATTGAGGTATTACTAGGTACAAGGACATACATAAATATGACTTTCTCCGTGATTAGGAAAGATTTATGTCTCTGTTTCATCTTTCTGCTCTCTGCACAGTCCAATGGTAACATAAATAATAATATTAAAATAATGCACTGACTCTCTTTCATCTGTGTTTTTGGTTACCTAAATTAGTAATAAACACTTGGTGCAAAACTTATTTCAGCTAAATTTAGCAGTCTTCAATGCATACATTTCTATCTATTTAGCTTTTTAGGGCTGCCTTTATAGCCAGTGTAGGAAAAGCTATCCCAAAGAGTGATGCACATCATGAGTTTTAGGTACATACCTTAAATGAGATGAATTATGCCCTAAAACACTCATCTTCCTTCAGCTAGATCTGTTGCAGATGTCTTAATTTGGACACATGGATCTTACCCTTTGTTCAGTTTGTGTAATTTCTGTGTGTACCTGAATCATCAGTTATGTTTAGCCTGGGGTAGCTGAAGGCACTATTTTCCTGTGGCAGGTGCTGCAGAGAAGTGCTGCAGAGAGTGATTTCCCCTTGTGAGCACCCACTGACTGGTAAAATAGCCACTGTTTTTTATGAGTGTCCTTGGTTGCTTTTGTCAAGGCATCTAATTCTGCTCATGCTGTGTTAAAAGTCTATCAGATCCAATCTTTCAAAAAATGTGGCAGAAGGATGATATGACTCAAGTTTCCCTCGTGTGAGAAAAGGATTTGAGAAGCTCCTGCTGAGCAGGAGCTGGGTCAGCACCTGAGGCACTGAATAGTCTACAGTTAGATAGGAGTGTGCCTTGTAATTGTAAATGTGTCCAAGTTTAAGCAATAGCTGGAAGGGGATTTTGTTTGCCTTTTTTTTTTTAAATTATTATTTGGTTGTAAGTCTGTTAGTTCTGTGTCAGCCTCATGTCAGTGGCTCAAATCCTTTACTGGATGTAGCTGTTAATAATATTTACAACACAGGGATTTATAGACACATTTATTCTGGAGGAATCTAATCACTGCTTTGCTTTCATAAATGTAGCTGTATCAGAAGCAAACAGTGCATGAATTATATGTCTCGGCAGGATTGATTGTGCCCTTAGGAGCTAACAGCAGCACCCAGAGAACAATTACATTCTCCTGCTCCCAATAATGAAGTATTATTTTGAAACAGAAAGCCATTATGTAAAACTTTGAGAAATGATACAATTACATTATATTACACACACTTTTGTCATAGGCCTTGCTTATTACATAAAATTTAAATGCCTTCTGAGAGAGAATTCTGTAGTGCTGGTTTCCTGCTCTTGTGCTTCAAGGCACTTTGCCTTTCTGTTAAATGATGAAAGAGAACTGTTTAGGATTGGAAATATCATACACTCTGAAAATTCAAAAACCTCACTTATAAAAAGAAGTAGTGCCTGAAAACAAGCAGTAAGATATTAATATTCAGTTAATTTAATATTAAATAACCTATAATTTGCCAGTATCTATTTCATATTTTGATTTTCCAGTTTATTACAGCAATATGTAACTCAAAGAAGTGAACACAGGCATCATTATTTCTAATGTTACCCATCCTGTAGAGTCAGACAGATTTCTTGGTAAATTTTTGCAGTTTTAAATTTCAGCTGTAAGTTTTTTTCCCTCCATTTGCATAGTAGTTGGTCTTTGTTTTGCACATTGGTTTCAACTGATGCACGACAGAAGCTGTGTAATGGGAGGAAAAAATGAGCTGTGTCAGTCTAGTTTGTGTGGTGTTCAGGTAGTCCCAAGGCAATGCCGTGGTGAGTGGCTGAAATGTGGGGCTGGTGCAGGTGCCACTCCTGCATGGACGCAGAACTGGGAAGCAGCTAGCATCTTGAATCGCTGGGATAGATCTGCTCTGCCATGACCTCTTCTGTTTCATCTATAGAAAGCAAGACTTGGGGCAATAAGCTGATAGAAAACACTAACACGGCATTTTCAAAAAATCTCAGTAACACTCCTAAATCTTAGGGGCTTTTTACCTGAGGTTGGAACTGCAGCAAACTAGTTAAGGCCTGAGCAACCTGGCATTGTCTGCTCTCCTTATAGGTTTTTGGTTGCACAGGTTTTTCCTTGAAGGAGAGAGATGTTAGGTGTATTTCATAATAACCTGTCTACACCTTGAAGGCCTTTTATTTAACCAGAACTCTGCCAAAGTGTGATAAAAGTTCATTGCTTGTTTTTAAAGAAGTTCTCATAGGAAATAGAAGGACCACATAGGAAATGTATGTGTAAGATAGTTGAAGAGGCTCCATCCTATGGAAAGAAAAGTAAGAAACAGTTTTAAATGCATCAACAGTCCGTTATTTAAAGGCAATTGCTTTCTTCATTTCTATTTCTGTCTCAGTAATTGATTGTGGGTGGCTTCAGTGAATGTGTTTCATCAAAAACTCACTAACACTAGTGGACTTGAGGCAGGGTTGATTTTTATTCCCACCATTTAATATTTTCTGATGGGCTCTGTTGCGTGTTGCTTTTTAAAATAAATTCCGTGGCAGCCACGTTATGCTAACTCTGTCTGTGTATTTGCACACTGGGAGAGTGGAGCTCCATAGGAAAACCTGGGAGAAGCCTGGCACCCTAAGGAGATGATGATGAGACCTGGTTAATCATTTACATGTTTAAGATTTTCTACTTAAGTCTTACAGCACAGAAGCACTGAAGTAGTTCCCCATCATAATTGATGACTTCAGGAGGCTGCTAAATGCCCACAGCCCTGGAATAATACATAAACCAGTCCACCTTGCACTCCCAGGAGCTATTTTCCAATATTTTAGTCACTAGCACTACTGAGAGCTCTAAAAATGTATTAAATTTTTAAGTAGGTGGAAGCCCCCACAGATTTGTCATGAGAACAGCATGGTTGCATTTAGATGGTATTTATCCTTTATTTCAATTATTCTCATGAATATAATGCCTGACTTCCTTCTAGATTCTATCCAAGCTAAGAAATTGTTGTTGAAAGCATTACATTGCAGAAGTCTGTCATTAATATCTCACATGAGCTGCACTTTTGATGTGTCAGTCAAACTCAATTAAGCTATGCACAGACACAATGTGATAGCTCAATGACTGCCCTCTCCCTAGTCATCCCAGCTGGTGACTTTGTATTAAACTCAATGATACAAAGCTCCTGATATCTTTTTAATCCAACCCTTTGTATGATCCCTAGGGATAGAGATGAGAACTTTATATACAACATTTCCTGGATGCTGAATCTCTCTGTACACATCTTTGTTACTAAATTTCTGAAGATCAGGATATATTAGAAAATCCTCAAGTCCAGCACAGCTGGTGACTAATGGTGACACTCAGGGCAGTTCCACATGCTGGAAAGCCCTGAGATGCAGGGATCTGCTTCAGTCCCTCATCTGCTAAGTGACCCCTGCTCTCCTCTGCGCCTGCTAACAAGTGTCAGATGGTTTTGGGTTCTTCTATGTTGTCTGATAAAATGTCTGTGTAGTTCCCACTTACTTCTGGAAATCTGCACTGCATTTCAAAATTACTAGCTCTTTTATGAAGAAGAATAGTTTTCACATTATGCAGTGGTTTGTTTTTCAGTCAAAGCCTTTGCTCCTGGACTGAAGTCATCACAGGAGAATATTGCTTTATTTTAGAAAGAAAAAAGCAACATAAAAAATTTATTAGTTCTAGAGGTTGCAGTGAAAAACTCAGTCATGACAAATTAGAATGTAAGTTAAAATATCCAGCATTTATTTTTTTAAAGCCCAAATTCTAGCAGAACTTTCTAAAAAAGGTTTTTTGTCATCCTTATAATCTTTAAACCTTTGTAATTGTTAAAACTGATGATAGGATAGTGCTACACACATTCCTCATGTACTGTGACCTTCATTTTAATCCTCACATCTCTCTGTCTCTCCTAGGGAACCACACTGTGTCTGATGTAACCCTGTGACTTCATTTAATAGTGCTGAAGCTCCAGATTCAAGAAAAAGAAATTTATAGACAGAAAGGATTCCTAGGGCAAAATGTAGCGATGTCTTCTCTTGCAGAAAAGGTTTGGAAAACTTGGCTAGAAATGATATGGAAGATCTGAAAAGTTTCAAAAACAAGTTTGATAAACCCATTTCTGGAAAGACATTGAGACAGTCAAGCATTTAGGCAGGGATGGACTAAGTGATCTCTTAATACCTTTTCAGTTCTCTATTTTCTACTATTGGACTTTGTGGATGAGTTGTAAGCGACACTGTGAATCTTGTTTTTTTTTCCCCTCTGGAGGTAATATTAAATCACAGACAATAATAAGGCTTTTACATATTATATCTATGTAATTACTTTCATCTGCTAATCATGTATTTCATTAGAGATGTAAAACTGGTTGATAACAAGCTGTTTTTTATCAAACAAACCATCTTGATGCGCATTACTTCTTCCTCTGGTTTTAGTTTGTTTGGTATCTTCCTAAATGATGCCATATTCTTCCTGAGCATCAGATTATTTCTGTATTTCTGGTTATCCTTTGGCATAATAGTGATTTTCCAATCTTCTAGAAAGTCCTCAAGTGATCCAAATTATTTCAAATTCATATTCTCTGACAAGCTTCTTGATTTGTTTTCTAGCATTTGTTTGGATGCAATAATCCTGGTCTAAGTTAACCTAATGAAATCTGTTGAAATTCTGAGTTTAACAATGGAAAAGCAAGATGGTATATCGGGAAGATGGGGCTGTTTGTATGCACACAAACAGACTGACACTGTCAGAAGTATCATAAAAACTCTGTGGTAACATAGAAACTTAAAACATCAGTGAATTGTATGCTAACTTACCAGTCCAACAGATAAAGCGGCTTAAAATTTCCTGTGGCATCTGTTTTACAACAAAGGTTGAGCAAAAATTGATTGAGAAAATATTTCTTTTTTCTTTTAGGATAGTGGTGATCTTGAACTCTAGGTGTGACAATACCAGAGAAATAGTTTTCATTTTCCATATTGCTGAAGGGGATTGCAGTTGAGAAATAGCAGAAATCCGTTATAAGAGTTGTTTTTATTAAAATGGCATTTACCTTGCTGCTGTTTCACTCACTATCAATCTTAACTAGATTAAAAACAATATTCAGTGCAAAGTATTAATTATTAAAATGATCTTCCTTGTGTGTTTAGTGAGATGAGCAATTGTATTCTTTGACAGTAAAAATGACATGAAAATATGCATAATTGTTAATTAATTTCCTTTAACTAGTAAGCTGGTATTAAAGGGCAAAAAAAGTAATTTTCTTTTCTGCCCTGTGTGAAGACTCTAAATCCCTTTCCCAAGGTGAATTATCACAGGATTATTATTGTTATTGTAACAAAGGAGCTGTTTATCAAAAAGAAATTTTCAAGACAGATCTATTTATAATCTGAAAATCTTCAAGTCATTTTTCCTCATCTGAGAGGCTGAATTTGGATATTTTTTATATGCATATTGATGCACTTTTATCAGTGGAGTCTGAAAACCCACAGATACCCAGCAAATATGAATGTAACTTTCTCAGCTTTTTTGAAAACCACTGAGAAATTGACCTTCTGCCCAGTGGAGTTTCAGTAAGTAAACCTATAGTCTGATTGTGTATGTATGAATTTGGATTAGAAAAGAAACAGTACAAAAATTCTAGGATATTAAAAATGTTTTGCCCACGTACATCCTTGTCGTATTTGTTTTAAATGGTACAAAGACCTAACACTGAAAGACCTAAAGTGAAGAGCTAGTAAAGCTGTTTGCAGCTGGTGTAGAGAGAAGGGTGGTGGCAAGTACTTGATTGAGACATCACAAAGATAGCATCCCTTTCTGCTCCCAGCAGGAATTTTATGATTGATCGCAGTGCTAATAGTATCAAACAGAAATACTAAAGGCATGTAGAAGTGGATAAAAGCTAAGAGGCAAGGGAACCAGACTGGCAAAATGGTGCCTGCATTGATACAAAAGATGACAATCCTTAGAATTAGACTGTATTGAAAAATGCAACATTACTATTAAAAATGTACAAATTACTTGCAAAAGGACTCACATGCAAGTGTCCTGCCTGCCTTATGAATATATTAACTGGGTTGTATAGATATATATATGGCTACAGCTGTTTGGTATTCTGCATAAAATTGTCAGTAGCCTTTTGTCCTAGTTTGAGGACAAAATACGGTTTTATAAATTTGAGTTACAAGATATATTAAAAAATAAGAATTTATTACTAATATATGATATATATGATATTATATGAGGTAGAAAAAAAAATTGAATTAGAAAGACTAAAATACCAAAAAAAGCCAGAGGAAACCCAACAATCACTTCCCAAACAAAAAAAACCAAACAAACCAAATCCCAAAAACATACACACAAATCCCACCCACACCAGGCAAAACAAAGAGTAATAAATGAAAAANGGACAAAATACGGTTTTATAAATTTGAGTTACAAGATATATTAAAAAATAAGAATTTATTACTAATATATGATATATATGATATTATATGAGGTAGAAAAAAAAATTGAATTAGAAAGACTAAAATACCAAAAAAAGCCAGAGGAAAACCAACAATCACTTCCCAAACAAAAAAAACCAAACAAACCAAATCCCCAAAACATACACACAAATCCCACCCACACCAGGCAAAACAAAGAGTAATAAATGAAAAACTCGTTTTCTGTTTGTGTCCTAAAGTGCAGTTGGTTCAAGTAAACAGTGGGGGTGCTAGCGGCCTCAGGAGATAACGCTGATGACAAAATGGATTTGTGCGCCCATTGTCCGCCACTGGCGGACAACATGGCTGGAAAACATGCCGCAGGAGCGGAGAAATGGCCGCTGGAGATGGGAAGGGGTCCAGGAGCTCGCCAAACGAATCCCCAAACTCGCAGCAGGAAAGCAGCAGGTCTGAGGCAGAAGCGGCAGCTGCAGCGAAAACATGTGGTGGATTCAAGATGGCAGATGCTTGAACCCCGGGCAGCTAACAAGCACCTTCTCCCACAGTCTCTGGATGCAAAAAGAGACAGAGGCTGAGAATTCCTCTGGTTAAATAGGGTTCTCAGGTCCTCCCAGGATTCCCTGTCCTTAGCACCCGCACGGTTCCCTCCAGCCCGCCCAAAGAGGGATGCACTTGCCCCTCACTGGACTCTCATTGGTCCCTCCTGCGCCCATCCCGCCTCAGCTCCGTCCCGGCTCCGCACTAGCTCCGCCTCCAGAGTCCCATTGGCCCAAGCCACACACCAAAGAAATATGGTGCCACCATGTGCTGCCACCACGCTGCCCATTGCTGTGGTTGGCGAGCGTGGCCCCAGCTGCTGCCACTGGCTGTGCCAACCCCGCTGTCTGGGGAGGCCAGCCCGGCC
The DNA here is from genome assembly GCA_013399895.1 of Serilophus lunatus. Taxonomy (NCBI): domain Eukaryota; kingdom Metazoa; phylum Chordata; class Aves; order Passeriformes; family Eurylaimidae; genus Serilophus; species Serilophus lunatus. Next base: position 169,679 of record VXBA01001693.1, on the reverse strand, counting down.
CCGCCTGGCACTGCATGCGCGTGGCCGTTCAGGGCGCCCATGGCTGGTCTGGCTGTTGCTGGCATCAGACTGGCTGCAGCTCCTGTGGGTCCCCCGTGGCATGGCATGGCAATGGCTGCCCGTGGGGTGCCCAGTGAGCTCTGCTGCTCACATCACTGTTTGCCGCCATGGTGGCATCAGCACCGTGGGCCACCGGCATGAGCTCCACACCGAAGGCTGTGGGCTCTGGGCCCCACCCGCACCCCCGGGCCCCTGCCGGCAGTTGCCACTCCCCATGGCTGCTAGGACTGGGGTAGCTCCCCCGTGGAAAGCAGCTTTGCTCCTGGTATTCCTGCCTGTCCTGGCACTCCCATTGTCCCTGCCGACCCTGGTATTTTTGGGTATCCCCCCACCCCCAGCTCACCTC
>VXBA01001693.1:119904-169253 GCA_013399895.1 Serilophus lunatus | reverse complement strand
GGCGGGGAAGGGGAGAGGAAATGGAGAAGGAGGAAGACCTTTTATTTAATCTGATTAATAAAGGAAAAATTTTAAAAACATCTGCTAACCCACAACACCTTTCTAGCAAATAAAAAAGGAAATTTGAAGTATTTTGCAATAAAATAGTCTGTGCCATACTTAATCTAGGAAAATCTGTCCTAGGCTCAATGTGAAACAAGAAGTTCCACCTACAAGATGTTTTTCAATTTATCCTTTGGTGGCACACAGGCACATCATTAACGTTATTCAGCTCTGTGAGTGTAATAATATCAACAATAAAATATAATGCAATAGAATTTTTATTTAAATTTAGTTTTGATTAATGGCCTTGTAAAATTTTACTGGAGAGAAATGGAAATCAGGTGGAAGCAAATGGAAATAAAAAAGATAATCTTTGTTCAGTTCACATCTTGAGAGAAGACTGAAAGAGGCTTCAGTGAAGGGCTTTTGAATAAGAAGTGACTGAGTGTGATGCTTTCTAGTGGGGAAGGGAACCTATAGACTGACTTTTTCCCTTTGGGTCTTAAAAGAAAACTCGTGATAAGGATCTGAAAGATGTGACAGTCCTTACTAGAGAAGACTAAGGGAATAATAATTCATTCCATCTACTTTAGAAGCTTACTTTGGGATGAGTATTTGGCTCTAAGGAACACAGCTGTCCCCATGAAAATCAAAGGTTCCTAACTTAGATCAAAAGTCAGCTTTAAACTTTCAGCCTGTTAGTGTTTCTCAATATAATTTAATGTTTTTCACTATTCAGCCATTATTCAGCTGTTTTTCAGCTATTTGGCTGAAGAAATATATCTAAAAAGGCACAGCATATGTTTAGAAAGGGATGTTCAAACTTTGTTATTTAATCAGGCATCATGAAAAGATTATTTTTGGAAATATTTTGGCAAGACCTTGACATGTAACAGATAAGTTACAATTCCTATTGCATGCACTCCAGTAATAGTTTTGAAAAAAAAATATTCTGGCTTAATTAATGAATTCCATTTTCTTTGGAATTTCACTTTTTTTGTGGGTGACAAGAGAGATGATGAACAACATTGAAATAAATGGGTCAAAATCGCTGAGACAAAGCGTACTTCCTCCCCCATACTAAGGACAGGAGTCTGTAGGTTGGTCACAGATCCAAGGATAGCCCGTGTGATGACTGACTAAAACTACTGAAGTAGTTCACAACTACCAAATTTAGAAGTTATGCCTAAGTGTGACATTTAGGAGGATAATGTCCCAGCACTCCAACTACAATTGATGGAGAGGTGGGTGTCCTCTGAAGGTAATCCTGAGCTGAAGCCTAATTTAGATTCCTGAATGACTGCCCAGAAGCACCTGTAGAGGAGAGTTAGCCCAAACCTTACCTTGGCTAGCTTTCAACCTTAGCGGAAATTTGCGGGTTAGAAACTCAGTTTATTTCCCTTCTCTCCTTTATGTCAACTTAGGTTCTCCATGTGTAGACTGTCCTCTAGATTCAGCTACTAATGCAGTGGTTCTTGACATTCATAATTCAGGTACCAAATTAATTTTCTAAGCCTAAAGCAAGATTTTCTGCTGAGAAAAACCTGTTGAAAAGGCTGTTTTGAAAAACTCAGGAACCAGAAGAGAGTGAGTTACTGGAACTAATTTAACATACCTCACAAGAGTTGCTGAATAAGAAATGATGACAATGCAATAATATCAGTGTGCAGGGTCACAATGATGCCTTAATGGGTATGCCATATATTTTTAGGGATTCACTTTAGCTAGGTGGCCTGAAAACTAAGAGCCCATAGAGACCTGTGTTCAGATGTTAGCATTCTTCTGTTTAGATAAAAGGGTAGCAAGACAAAACAATAGCCCTAGGCCTCCCAGACCTACCATGGGGGGTGGGGGGAGGCCAAGCCCTGTGTGGGCAGAGGTAAAAAGGGACACTCTCACTGGACACTTAAAGGGCATAAGAGTTAGATGGGTTTTGGTTGGATGATATGTTGGGTGGTAGCAAAAAAGGTTATAAACGTAGAGAGATTGTTATTCATTTCCTCTTTGGATCATGGGACTTTCACCAGTAAAGCTGTTCTCCTTTAGCTGTTCCCCTATCAAACTGCGTATTGTCTCAATTTTCTGTATCTCGATTTTAGAAAACAGTTTTGGTGAATCCCAGAGAGGACATGGAGATCTAGATAGATTCCTGGACCGAGTTCACACAGATCCATGATCACCTTCAAGAAGATGGAGACAGCTTTCAGCTCTTACAAGTAAAAAGGTAATCCTTAGAACATTTTTGTATGTAATGATAGGAATGTAGAAGTCAGGATCAGTCTTAAATGCTTCTGACCCTCCTGTTGCAGGCAGTGTGAATACTCCAGCTGAGTAGAAAAGGGGCAAGAGCTATCCAAAAAACAGAGAAGTCCTCAGTTCTTTAAAAGGATATTTACTTTTTACTTACATTAAATGAATCTTACAGAACTTACATTTAATTTCCATTCTGCGATGCAGACCCATCCTGATGTGTCTATGTACTATAACCTTGCTAGAATAGTACAATTAATGGTAGGCCAGATGAAGTCTTTTTCTTTGAAGATAGAACAAACAGCACACCACACACTTCAGATGCAAAGAGTTATGTCGGAGGAGCCAAAATTGGGAGGTTCTTTACAGTAGCTTAATAAGAATCCTAGGAATAAGCTAGGGGGTAATCAACCAAACCTGAAACACATGGTAATTGATGCTGAATCAAAAAATACAAAATGTATTCCACCCATGAAAGGCAGTCTTGTTCTGAGAGAGAATACATAAATATCCTGTACTGCATGCTGGATGGATATCTAGAAGGTAACCTGACTTAAGCTAATGATTTCTTATCAGGTTCCCCTGGCCTTTTCAGTGTTTCAGTGCTTTTGTTATTTGTATTCGCTTAGTGAAGGCAGCTGGTAAAACATGTGTGTTTGCACATGCACTGTCTTGAGAAACAGATAGCGCCATAGTGAGGGCCAAGGCAAGTTGTGACCATGCTGAGCTATCTGTTAGGTAACTGAAGAACAGCTTGTTAATTGACTACAGTTGTATTTAACAATTCATTCGAAACAATTCGGAAACTGTTTTTTTTTTTTTTGTCAGCATATTTGCTTCCCTCAATGTAAATTTCAAATTTTCATCAATTTACTTCTCATTTTTTCGTCATTCTTCTGGTTTTTTTTAACCAGACAAAGATGACAGCTGTTCTAAGCAGGTGGGAAAAAACCATATTACTCCTATGCTGTCAGCACGGTAGTCTATGTGTTTAAAAGTATATGCATACATAGATTTATTTATATACACATATTTCATTTTACAGCATGAAATTGTAAGGCAGGAACTTTCACTTAATATATCAAATGTGTAACTATTGCACTATATCATAAAAGCAATACACAGTTAATCATATATATTTTCTTGTATATGACAACCTATTTAAAGCTGGAGTCTAACCTACTTCAGTTTCAAACTAATTAAAAGTTATTATTTAGAACTACTGAACTTGTACTTTGGCCCCATAGTAAATCAGAGTTTCAAGGTCCTGTGATTTTAACTAGCATAAAGTGTGAAGTCTTTCATAACCTGTGCACCAAAAGAAAAGCAAGTAATATTCCATTATCTGTCATAGCTGTTTTGTCTTTCCTCACACTTCAACGCTTCTCGACTCCAGGAGCTGTTGCTAGACTTCAGTTTTAGCCCTTGCCCCTCTTTGCAAATGAATACTTATACAGTGTGGACTGAACTGTAACTTTCCTTTCCAAAGTGGTGAGTTGTGCTCTGAGCAATTGTTGTGCTGTGCCTGCTTTCCAAGCACTCACTTTATATCAAGGAAGGAAGAGGTGGGATGCAGAAGTCCTACAGCTAAGTCCCCTTGAGTCTTGGCTGGTGACCACGCACCAATAAGAAATTCTCTGCACTTCCCAGGTCTTCTACGTTTTATATTTTCTCCACCTGGTGAATGGGTGGTGTTTTATTATGATCATTTTGCTGTATTATTCAGCCCACTTGTAGAATTTTCCCTGCTGATGCCAAAAGAGTCACTCCCAGTACCAGACTCCATCCTCTTCCAGCTTTAAGTCAAGAACTTCTACCAAGACTAGAACAACAGGTTGTTCAAGTCCATGTACTGGTCTTCCTGCTGGAATGCCAAATGTTAATTTGTGTGAAGCCTCTGAGTCTTTTGACAGTTTTGTTTCAAATGCCTTATTTTGAGCTCTGCTTTTCAAACATATTCATTATGTTTTGACAATGCATGTTTGCCCCAAATGTCCCCCCTTAACTTTATTTTCATCAAAAGCATCTGATGCATTGGGTGATACTTTCATTATTTATATGATGATATTCATGATCAGTTACACGTCATCTTATGGAATGGAGAGACCAGTGATTGGAGACAGTTCTTGTCTAAGGGATAAATGTCAAAAGACCTTTGCTGATGTGTTTCTGATAAAATATTTCAACCTGACTGGATTCAGGCGTGTGCTCTGTGCTGCTGTGCTGGCTGACCTTCAAAGCTCTTGAAAAATGTGCCTGTGCCTCTGAGCTGCTGTGCCAGTTCTGTAGCTGTTCTGCAGGTCAGAAGGAAAAGTTTCAGATGTTCTTCTCCCTATGTGCAGAGTTGTAATTCGTAGTGCAGGCCAAGTTAATAACATGATTAACTTACTTATACCTGGCATTCAGCCACAGAGTACAAAATATGAATCCTGAAGAAAGTGTCAGTGCGTTTGTGTATGAAATATGAGGCGCAAACTGACAATTTTTTAAAACCTAAATTTAATGTCAGTATTGATTGGGGTGGAGAGGTATACTCAACATCTACATATAGTTAATAATTAGCATAGCACTATAGAAGCTGCCTCTAGCAAAAAGCCTTCAAGGCTTAACTAACTTCTCAAAAAATTAAATAGGAATAGAAATGTGTACTGTGAATTTTAGTGCCTAGTTCTCCAATTACAATGAAATCTTAAGAAAAAAAACACCTTCAAGGATTTGTACATCAAATGCTAGCTTAACTGTTTCCTTAGCTTGAGAATATTTTTATTTTCCTTCAAGGCTGATCCTTTGTTGATCCTAGGCTACTTATTGCCACAGTGACTTTCAGTGATGTGTGTCCTTTAAGATGGGTAAACACAAATATTTCTGCTGCCAAGATAAACCGCATCTTTAAAATCCCAATTTTCAAAGTTTTGCACCCTCTTGAATTTGCATATGCATATATATGCATATATGAAAACTTCTAAATCCTTTTTGACACACTTTTGATTTTCTTCTTGAATTATTCTTCCTTTGGAACAAACATTCTAAAGGTATCAGCTATGAATACTTATTCAGTAGGTCTTAGGTTTAGCTCAAAGGAATCTGAACATTTTAAAGCAAAAAATACAGAAGGTGATTGCTTCTGGGAGAAATGGACTGTGTGTAAAGCATAGCAAGAGGCTAATTATTTTCTCTCTTACTGACTAGCTCTCCAGACTCGGACAGGTTTGGAGCCAGAGGGACTGGCTTATTATAGAGACATGCCGAGTTACCACCTGTCTGCTAAGAAACGTCTCTTAGCTCATCGAAGTTGCAAAGGCAAGCATGTTAGCCTAAATGACCACAAACATGGTTAAAATACAGGCCAAGAACACAGACTTAATTTGGAAATTTCAGTTTGCAGTTTGATTCAGGACCATGGGGCTCAGAAACTAGGCAGAAACTTGTAAGCCCGATAGATTCCTGTAAAGTGACAACAGTTACTTCTAAAAGACAATGCACTCCATGTACTTACATACACACTGAAAATATTGTAGAATGAGTAATTAAGACTTACATAGCTCTTTTCAAGCTTTCCATTGCAAGTCTGAAGACAGGATAAGGATCCTTCCTGTCTTAGCCTAAAACATTTGGTATCATCAGATATTGATTGCAAAAGGAAAAACATAATTTTGCAGCTATACGGAACTTTAGAGAATCAGTAGCTTGAATGCTTGTGGGGAGTTCTCATGCTTGCATGTCAAAAGGATAGAGTGGACAAAAAAATTACAAGGGAGATCAAAAAACGAGTCAGGCAATGAAGAAGCTACAGACTATCTTGGAACTTCAGTTTGGGAAGGATCTGGGGTATATGGCTAAGGTTTACAGACTCGTGGAGGTAATGGTTTGGTAAATGCAGAACTGTTATTCTCATTTAATACTAGAATTTGAGGAAGTCACTGAAACTGGTGAGAAGTTATTTGAAAGCACATAAGAGAAATTATGTCTTTGAGTAGTGGATAGTGACCTGGAACTCGTCTTAGCAAGAATTAATGTAGGTAGACAGTATCAGCACCTTCAAAAAGGGACTAGACAAAAAGCAATGCAATTACAGGTCCAGATACTAAAGGGAATGGGCAGTATTATACTGTAATTGATGCTGATGAAAGAATATGAAGAACTCATTTTCCTAGTTTTCTAATATTCTATTTTCCTTCACATTTCTCAGAAAGGAATTTTGTAAAGAATTAGTTAAACAATGATGACCTTCTGCTTCAGACTGCCTCTGCAGTGCTACACTAATTATTAAATATATATATGTATATATAAAAATGAAAGAGTCATTCTTCATAAACATGTGTGTCTTGCAGATTTAGTCCTGCTGTCTTCTCAGACACAATTCAGATAACTCCTGTGGAAATGATTTCATACTAAGAGCTTTTTGATCAATCTTAAAGTTACTGTTTTGTGGGAAGGCTGATTTTTCTTTCCTTGGTTATGTTTTTGCACAGGTGTAGTTGTGCTTGGTTAGTTCCTGCTGGGTAGATGTCATTAGATGGCTATGACTTACAGCCAGATGGAGTGACCCAAAGGTGACCTGCTCTCATGGCTGATTGGGCTCAGGGCAGATACAGCAACAGGTATCTTTGCACACATAGGTGCAGATGTTTACATCTCTGCCTGTGTGCATGTATTTGAATTGATTATATTATGAATGTCATCTTGAATCTATAATTGTCACTGTTATAATTGTAGTAAATCCTATTGAATCACTTCATAAATGTCAGCTTAGTCTTTTTGCATCATATCCTTTCCACCCTTCCCTGGTATCCTTGTAAATAATTTTAAATTGATTTCCCTCTGTATGCTTCATCTATATAGTAAATAATAGAGTGAACCTTGCCATTAAACTCTGTTAAGTAAGTTGCACTTTGACAAGTTTATATTAAAACTTGCTTTTTTCCAATACCTTTGATGGTGATTCTAGAAGCAGCTCAAACCACCCATTCATGAGAGAACTGCCCCAAAAGTAGGGCCACAGCCCTGCTACTTCATGTGGGACAGGTTAATTTCATGTGGCAGCAGTCATATATGAATGTGTTGTGGGGACACATAGCCTGTTAGCTGCATCTACCCTGATTTATGTTGCTTGTTGGCTTGCACCATGAAGCTGGAAGAAGATAGTGAGCTGAGGAGCAGGGCCAGGAGCTGGGTAAGAGACCACAGGCACTGGTCATATTTGGATTCTGGTCTCCAAAGCTTGGAGTTCTTTGTCTTCCTCGTGGAAGGATTTTATGAACGCCTGAAACTGCTCCTTTGCACAATAGTTTATGAAGGCTTTTGTCTTGCCTTGGCTCAGATTTGCTATGCTCACAGGTGTTTTTTGAATAGGCTTCATAAAGTCTTGCACAGAGTGCCAGAATCTCACTGAATTTACATCATGTTGGAAGCACTGTGCAACATGTTTAAAATGAGAATCTGGAGAACAAACCACAAATTCTTCCCCTTGTGCTTTCTCGCTCCAGGGGACATGTGCCAGCACAGCATGTTTGCACAGGGTACCCCTGGGCAGCCTCATCCTGATGAAAAGGAAGGTCCATTTACAGCACTGGATGAAAACCAGCAACACTTAGAACATATGACGACTTATGTAAGGACGATTTGCAGCCTCCAGGGAAATGAAACAGGAGTTCAACCACTTGATTGCCTGTAATCACATACCTATAATACAGTCTAGAAATGAAAGACAAATGACAGCTCCTATGTTGTGCTGCTCATTATTGAGCAACAGATGAATTTTGATGGACAGGTTTCCCAGAAATAAGAGGATAGGAACCCAAACTAATAGCTTGAAGGCATGGCTGTATTTTTTCATCTGAGCTCAGCTTTCTGTGGGTGAATATGATTATTCCAAGATGTAAGGCTTGTATCATTCATACTAGAAGTGAGTTGAAATCAAACAGCTCATTGATGGGGCCAGGTAGAATGGGATAAATGATTTTAGCTTAAAAGCTAATGGCTGTCTTTTCCTCATGTGCCCAAAGGACTGGGAAAAAACCCTGTAAACCTTTCCACTGTACTTATCAAAGATTATTTTTGTGTCTCCACTGGGCCTGGAATATTTGATGAGTGCTTAAAAGGTATTGTCGAAATGAAATATACTGTTATGTTTAATTCTGCATATCACATGATATTACATCTGACATCCAGCTGACAGACATGTAGAAGTAACTTGCTGCGAGAACACTGATGTCAAAATACAGATATAAGGGTGTTTTTAGGAATTTAGATTGATATTAGCTTAAGCATTGGGGTTTTTTTAAATTATTCAGTCTTACACAAATTTAGAAGGATTTGTACAAAATTAAAGTACATTCATATAGTAAGTGTATACATGTGGGGAAATATATGTTTACCTAAGGCCTGTCAATATTGATGGTTATTTCATAGTGTAAATATCATACAGACAAGACTTGCAGCAGCACATTTCACCAGTGTTCTTGAAAACATTGATTTGCTGATCTCTTATTTCTACAAGATTTTCCCCTCCCTGCTTTCTGTTCTAAGGTGTCACAATCTTCTTTGTGATGATGCCTGGTTCCTGGATAGTCTCAGAGGTGACTACTGGAATTTGAGGTATATTGGGCTTACTTGACATAACTGCAGAGAGGAGAGGTGATGTCTCATCCAGTACTGCAGGATCTGAGGACTCCCTGGCTGGTGTGCAGAGGAGGGATGCAGGAATGCTGTGAGACTCCAGAGCCTAAAGGTGTGGAGTCTGCAATGGCTTCAAGCTAAAAAGCTGAATGTGAAGAACCAGGGACTGACCACATGTCTCATAGCTCTTAGTACTCACCACTCAGCACAACAGGGAAGGAGCTTTTCTACAACAGCAGGCTTCATGCCAGACAGCACTGAGATTTCTTCCTTCCTTTCTGCAAGGCTGGCACACTCTGCAGTGGTGTGTACCTACAGCTACATTTTGCATGCTCTGTCCAACCTCTTTTCTCTTCATCCCCTTGGTCTCATGCACATGAAAAAATCCCTGAGCTAAAAGGGTTAATGCCAAAGCCCGTGACTAATGGAAGAACTATGAACACTGTTCATGCTCAGAACCTGGCAATTCTGCACATTCTGACTTGTGTCTTCCTGTGGACATTGATATTGTTCTTGTTCTTGACAGGGCTTGGTGTTCTCCTGACATCAAGCTTAAATGCCGTGAAACTGCACCCTGTTTTGCAGTAGTTTTTCCACCAGTGATTTGCATGGCTGTGTCAGCTGTACTCTGTCAATGGTCCACAATCTGTCCATCAAACCCACTGGACAACTTCCACTGCACACCTTTGAGATTCTAAATAGTGGCTTGTAATTTATTCTGGAGTTGTTGCAGTTGCTGGCTGTCAAACTTTCTCCCAAACTTTTCTCTCTTGACAAGACCTCCTCCACCAAGAGGGAAGAAGGCAAGAAGTATGACACTGGGCCAGGAACTCTACTGTAAGAAGACCATAACATGGGCTGACAGACATCTGTGTTCAAATCTCTAGTAGTTGAAGTCACTCTAGGTGGTGTTTTCATTTGAAGGTGAGGCATTCTGAGTCCCTTTTCAATGTATCTGTCTCTCCAATTTGTGCAGTTTATTTCTGCCATGGCTTTATCTCTTCATCATCCATCTTTTGGAGCTCAGTCCCAGGCTTCTGCTCAGCTCCTACAATAGATTGGTCAGTGAAATTGTGTTCAGTTGCCAACAAACTGATCTTAGTGGTTCCAAAAAGAGCAGTATGGGTTAATAGCCATAGATGGTGGTTCAGAGGTTCATGTTGAGCTATAAGAAAAATGACTTCAACAGAAATATAGCGAAGCAGCTCATAAGGCCTGTCAGATCTCAACCCTGGATCTTTTCAAGATGTGGCTGGAAAAAGGCATGGTAGACCTGAACAAGTGATGGCGATGGTCCATTTCAAGGAGGAAGTTGAATTAAGCCATCTTCAAACAATATTTTCATGGTTTTATGATTATCCATGTTCTTAAATTGTTCTTAAATTATCCTTTGAATGGGTTTGGCCTGGGATTAGTATCAATGCCCTGAACCATCCCAATGTAGTTTAGATAGTACCACTTTGTTTATAAGGAAAAGGGATTTTTATAGCATGTTAACAAGCCATTCTGTACTAGTTCTTCTTAGTGTTAGAACATCCAGAAAACATATAAATAAATAAATTTTTTAGGATTGATGTGCCCTGTTAAGGAACTTAAAAAGACAACCAGTGCGGATGTGTTTCGCATTTGTCTGTGCCTCTGGTAAGGGCAATCACAGTGTGGCCATTTTTTTAGCTTTGACAAAGGACTAACAAAATGTGCACTTATTTACTAAAGCACTAGAATTTCTAGTTTATTATTTTAAAAGTTCCTTAAAACATGAAAATGACAACCATTCATCACTGCTGTCAAGAGAGTAATCTAGTTGCGATCTTACAAGATATGTTTCCCAGTAGTCTGCAGCAAAATAAAATTTATCATTGTCTTTCTTTACAGAGATGTAGTGTGATGTTAAATTCAATTAGGATATACAATAAGAGGGGAAGCTGTCACATATTAATCAGATTTCTAAGACCTGAAGTTTATTGTCTCAAATTCTTGAAAAGGGCTTTCCAATCAAATGAACATGGGACACTGGCAGTCTTTGTTCAAGGGTAGTATATTTTATGGGCTCAAGCCTAAATGTGTCTGTAAGCAAGTTGGTGATTTGGTGCTTTCACTTTAGAATGTAGATACTGCTATCATTTTACTTCTAGGAGGGATCATGAGAATTCTCTCCAGTGCACTTAGTCCAACATTCTGTCACAAGCATCATCTACGCTCAGAATTAGTGAGAGCCTGAGATTCTGGGAACCAGTGGATGCAGTGGTTGATACCAGATGGTCAAGAAAAAAGCTGCAAATATCCTGCAGCAAGGGATTTTGAGTGAGAGATCAAGAAAATTCATAATAATTATATTCAGACCCGTTTTTTCAACCTTTACCGGTGGTTTTACATTGCATATAAGAAGTCTCTTCTGTTTCTGTTCATATTCCCTGCTATCAAATATTGAATGCAGAGGAGTTTGGTCTCTAGGGTGCTATGTTCAGGCTAAGAGGAAGGACAGCACAGTGCCTTTGGGAACAGCTGGCCTCCATATCCATCGTAGGGTTGGGAGGCAGAGCAAGCTTGGCCCTCGGCAAAAGCTCATGCAAATAAGCTGACTCTCAAAACTATGAGTTAATTCTGCAGGCGATCCTGCATCAAATGATTCACAAATTGTCACTTGGGACTGAAACGGGGAAGGTGGATGTTCACACAGGCACAGGATTAGCTAGCTCTTCCTCCTAAAACCCTTCAGAAGAAGAAACTCTTATTTACATTCTAGAACTAGTGAAGTTGCAACAGTGAGATTAAACTTTTTGTGGAACTGCAAGAGGATTTAGTGAGAGGGTTTGATTTACAACCTGTCTCTTTTGCCTCCAGCCCTGAACTCAGACCTGCAGAGCATGCTGCTTTCCTATTCATTTCCTGTTTTCTTTGTCTCACCACATCCACTTGGAGAATGGTGAAGAATATTAGCTCTCCTCTCCAGGTGCAATCCATGCATTCATTCAGTTAAGTGACAGATTTACTTTTGACTGTAATGCAAAATTCATCTCATTAGTTTTTGTCTGTTTGTTTGTTTGAGGTGCTTCAGTATTTTTAAAATTTAAAGAGTTTTTGTAATGGCCCTTTCAAAAGAAACATTTTCTAGTAACATATAATTGCACTCTACAGTTGTCAAACAGAACAGTGGTTAAGTGGCTGTTCAATATCATACAGCAGCAATGCTATTATCAGATACAAATGCTGCTTACCTTTAAGCTACAGTATAATTACTGGTATTTTAGGTAAAGTACTGCATTTATTCTTATGCGAAAGTGCTGCTGTAATGTGGGAAAGTATTCTTAAATCATAACGTTTATCAAAGTTCATGTGCATGTGAGTGAAAATGAACATGTCAATCATACTTTTATCATACTATCTAAAATCAGTAGCTTTTAAGAAAAGTAGGACTGTATTAGAGCTGCCTGAGTCTTGTGCTCTGAAGAAAGTTCTGCAAACATGTTGGCTTCCTCTACTTTTAGAGTAATAAAAGGGCTATAAAAGAACATAGTGCCTGAACATAGAGGGAACATAGTGCCTGAACATAGAAGGCAGTAGAACATAATAAAGGCCATTTGACATTACTCAAACTGGCTTATAGTACTGAGTTCAGCATGGTTTTTTTATAGCACCCTAAATTAAACATTCCAAATATTTAAAAGTTTGTATCTGAGCCTAGAAGAAAATGCACTGGAAAAGCTAACTCATTTCTTAAATTCTTGAGGTCAAGATGTGTTTCCTGTAGTGTTTTGAAACCTGGACACACAGAGAAGCAACTAAAGGTCCACATGTAAATAAGTGTTTTGTCCATCTTAAGCATATGTTTGTATAGGTATCAGTTTCCTTCATCACACTCCTGTGGGGGTTTAGGGGGCGTAACATTCTCCTGAGACACTGCACATACTCACACCCTTGTCACTCAACAGCACTAGCAACCTATTTAGCTGTAGTAGGCCAGACTGAAGGTATACTAAACATCATTTCCTGTGTTATTACACAAGAGCAGAGATAAAAATGCATAGGCTAATATGATAACATTTAAAATGATCTATACTAGAAATATAGGGAAAAAATTTTTGTGAATTTTGAGTGCTTGCTCATACAGAGCATTTCTTTACTTAGCATTTCAGTTAAAGGGTGCTTGACAAACAACACCTTTATGTCTGAATACTTATATTCATGTTGAAAAAGTCATAGCTGCAGAGGAACAGGAATGATGGCTGGGTTTAGATGATTGCTATTTGTCCAGTGCAATTGTGCTTGAATCTCTTAAGATTTGTCTGGGGAGAAGAAAATGTATCATGTGAAATATAGCCACTCTGTACAAACAGAGATTAACTATCTATTTATGGATTAAGTGAAACAGATATTTCTTTATGTATTAAATTTCTCATCTTGTTCTCAAGAATAACTGACACTTTCATACAAGATGGGATTGTTTGCAAAGAGGTTAATGGCTACACGTGTCAGATTTATTCACAGTGAGTAATTCAAAACAAACTCACTCAGATTTTTTTTCCCTTTGAATAAAGAGCCACTAATAGATAGACAGGAAAGTTTATTGTCCAAAAGATGAAGCACAAGACATTATTTGGAAACATAGCTGAATTCTTTTGTATGTACATATCTGCAGTAAATCTACAGAAATTGTATTTAGTATGTATCTTTCAGAGGTACTTTCAGGTTCTTTTAGATGGCAGCTGCCTGTCTGGTTATCCTGTGTCCTGAAATGAGTAGTACTATCTGTGAACCCCAACTATGACCTGTATATTCCTAATGAAACAGAAACTTTTTCATAGCTTTAGTAAAATATTGTGAATATTCCAGACCAGGTGAATTTCTCACTAACTGAATAGTGGCAAGCAATTCTTCTTTGGTGTTAAATCTTCTGACTCTAAAAAATTAGGTAAAATCAGTAGCTGAATAAGCTGGATAAAAAATGCTGTCACCTACGGAGTTTGGTAGTTGGTAGCAACTATCTCTGTAAGGGATAGCCAAACTCTCACAGGCTTCGATTTGAATCAGTAGAATGGGTATCACAAAAATGTAACATCCGCAGCCTCGCACCCATCCTGTCAAAGATGGAAAGATAGAAGATTTGAGAATGAGAGAATTAACAGAAAATTTTCTATCTGATTCTCCCATCCTTTGAAACTCACAAAACAGCTGCAGAATGAACTTCTGCAACCTTTCACTCAGCATTAACTAAATGTTATCATCCCACCATTTTTCCCACACCTATGACATATGCCCATCAAAATTCCCTGTTAAAAATCACCCATAACTTCCTCTCAGCTTCCCTTTACTCCCAAGGAGTGTTTATGACTTTCAAATTGCCTGAGAGCTTACTGAGAGCTCTTTTTACAGAAGAAAAGCAGAGTTACTCTTCACCTTTCAACCCTTTTCCTTCCCTCCGTATTGGCACTCTGCTCATTTAATTACCTTTCTCCTCAGCTAGGATGAAGCAAACATTTGGCACCAGAATGGTTCAGTGCTCCCAAAGTGTCCTCAGTTGGCTTTGAGGCTGATGGACAATGAAAGATCAAATCTCTTGGGGAGAGACCTTGGGGAAAGGGGTCTTTCTGCTCTGCAGCCTCTACCTGAAGCTGTCTCAGTTCTGTAGAGACAGAAGCCAACACAGCTATGTGCAGACAGTTGTCTCTGTCTGAGTCAGCCCTGAAGCACTGAGAGCAATCAAACATAATCTGTGGGGCTCTGTAGTTCATTTCCCAATGGTATTCTACTCAGTCGTGTGCTTAGTATTTTGCTATATTTCAGAAGCATGGTAATAAAGAGATATAATCTTGTGACGCCATCTTTCACTTCTTTGAATGCAGTCACTCTAGGCAAATTTAGTATCATCTGTCCAAAGTGAAGTCCAGACTAAAATCAGGCATTTCAAAAACCAGATAAATAAATTACTTAAATGCTAAGTTAGGCATAATTCTGGCTTTGGACTGATAAGTCCCCATATTCGGCATGCCAGTTTCTTCAAAAAATGGTTCAAAGATGAAGAAGGTCATGACCTGAGACTTTAAAAATCAATGGTGAAGTAGTTTGGCAAGCATGCTACTTACTTCTTGGGCTTTCATATAATGAATGATACATTTAAAAATATATATATAAATTTAAAAAATCCCATAATTTAATCTATTTTCTCTTAATAGCTGATCTGTAATTTTTTCTTCTTCTAATGATTGTTTATTGATCTCACTTTTTTTTTTTATTTACTGAGGTTTGACAATGACCCACTTATATTGGTTCTGGTAAGAATTTTCTGTGTTATGATATCTAAAACTCTTCTCATTAAATGAAATCCTGAAACTCCTATGTATTTCAGTAATCAGGGCTTTGGGGTAACTCTCAATGTGGTCTCAAGTGCCTGATGCTGAAGTGCATCTTATGGCTACAGATTCAGGCTCTGGAGAAACAGAAATGGCTATACTGTAGAATTATCAAAACAAGAAAAACATGCATTATTTATCTTCTGAACTGGAACTGGAAGAGTTGCAGTAAGGCTAAATAGTGTCTGAATTATATCCTTACTGTCTAATTTCAGTCTAAACCATACTGGCACATGTCCTATTTGAGGAGCTCAATTTGAACCATGACCTGACAGAAGAAAAACATTCCTATCAACCTAAATAAACTTTTTTTCATTCCTGCATACTGCAGACTCAAGGCACCTTGCTGTGGTGTTTTAACAAACATACTGGCCTAACACAAAGATAGTGAGGAAGTCCAGTATCTTCACAATGACCTCTTTCATATACCAAATCTTGGTCAAAATCTTGGACCTTATGTTTAAAATGCTCATTAGAAGCTCCAACTTAAGCTGATCTGAAAGATTGTGTGAACACAAAAGACAAAACTTGATTGAGAACACAGTTTTGTAGCAGTACAATGTCTGTGGAGGTGGCATCTTTGCTAGCTTCTTCCATGTCCTCATGTAAGGTCTATATGTGCCCTACATGCACAGCTAATTATTGCTTTAGGCACAGAGTTCTGCCTTTTGTCTGGAGTGAGAGTGAACAACATCAAACAGTGTGTTGCTTAATGCAGTAGCAGAAGGGATATTGACATTCTGGGAATGATAAAGCTGCAGGGATTTCTGCAGAAGAGAATGAGAGGCTGATCACTGCTTCCAAATCCCTCTGAGCTTTGTACATCCAGCTGCTGAGGTTATGATGATGAGGCTGTTCCATTAAGAAAGGTTTTCAGAAATGTCAGTCAGCTTTGTTAAACAAACAGAGCTTACTGGCAAGTCTCACTGTGTAACAGAATGGGAGGAGACAGAATATGACCTATGCAAAAAGCTTTTGGTCTGACAACTGGGGTAAATAGAAGCAACACAGAGAGTATTTGTGTGATGGAGAACTCACTGAGCTCCAAACCATACAACCAACTGACTTGGCACTATTTTCTCAACAGCAAATGACCGGGCTAGCAGTGACAGCCCAGCTGGTGTTTAGAGTTTAGAGGCACCTAAGACTGATTGCAGAAGCAGTAGCCAAGAGAGCTGACCTATTTGAAGGTGCCAGAAAATACTTGGGCTTGACTGGCTTCACACAGAACTCATTTCATCTGAAGATGGACAGAGTTCATGGTTTTGCTTTGCAGCTTTTATGTACTTACAGTGCAATTTTGTGTCCCAAACCATATTTGGTGTAGGCCCACAGATGAATTTAGTTTTTCTGCAACTTTTCAAACATTGGCTATTTCATGTTTGTGAGTTTGTTTTTGCCCCAAAAGGTAATAAGATCTGCCAGCTGTTAATTGAGCACTACCAGTGTGGAGATCTGTTCACATCACTTCTCTGTTTCAGGCTATCTGGTGGATGCTGCCTCACTGGTTTTGTCCAGCTAACTCAAGATCATGAATCATAGAGTGGTTTGGGCTGGAAGGGACCTTAAAGATATTCTTGTAACAACCTCTCTGCTATGGGCAAAGACACCTTTCACTAGACCAGGTTTTTCAGAATGCCATTCAACATGATCTTGAACACTTCCAGGGAGCGGGCATCCAGAACTTCTTTGGAAAATTTGTGCCAGTGCCTCATTACCCTCTGAGTAAAGAATTTCTTCCTTATATCTAATTTAAACCTACCCTCTTGCAGTTTAAAGCCATTCTCCCTTGTCCTATCACTACATGTCTTTGTAAAAAGCTGGAGAACATCTTCCAGCCCTTTAGGTACTGTAACGTGCTATAAGGTCTGCCTAGAGCCTTCTCTTCTTCAGGCTGAACAGTCACAGCTCCCTCAGCCTGTCTTCATAGGAGAGATACTCCAGCACACTGATCATCAAGGTCCTCCTTTGGATTTGCTCCAGCAGGTCCATGTACTTCTGATGCTGTGATCCTCAGAGCTGGATCTCACCAGAGTCTCACCAGAGCAGAGTAGAGGGGCAAAATCAACTCCTTCAACATGCTGGCCACATTTCTTTTGATGCAGTCCAGGACATAAGTCCAGTTGACTTTCTGGGCTGCAAGTGCACGTTGCTGAGTCATGCTGAGCTTCTCATCCACGAACACTCCCAAATCCTTCTCTTCAGACTACTCTTAATCCGTTCAATGGCTCTTCTATACCCAAGATGTGATAAAAGATCTGAGTTCATCCTAGCCAAGGGATAAATACAAAAGCCTGATTGCATGCAGAAAGAGAAAAGGAACTCCCTTCATTCTTCTCTGTGCGTAAAATGAATAAAGAGAACAAGTGGTAGTTAAAACATATGTCCTAGAGACTAGTAATAACTTGTGTCATTGCTTGGGTTCAGTGCAAGCCCCCTTTCTGCTACTGATAGGATGAATTAAAAAAAATGTAAATTTTGTTATGGTTGAGAGAACATAGGGTCCACTCCCCAGAAAAGTATTTATATATACTTTATGCATCACTTTATAGACAATAGTACAGAGAGGGGAAGAGAAGCCCTTTGCTCAATAATACTGTCTCTGGGAGGTGGCAGAAGTGTACCTCAATATTTACAATGAACAAAATGGAGCAGAGGGGAGAAGCTAAATTTGCCACAACTTAAATGCTTTTTTTTCTGGTTACTGATGTTGACAGGGAGGTAAATTCTTGCCGTTGTTTTACTGTGAGTAAAACATGTATGCCACTGTGACCATTTGCGAATGGGTGTGCGTAATTTTCCATGTGGGACCTGAACACCTGAAGCAGGTAGATGGTGACAGGGCACATGTCACCACGGTCACTTTCATCTTGCAAAGGTGAACCAACTTCCACAGAGCTCCATGTTGCAGAAATCAGGCTGCTTCATTTCTGAGGCTTGCTCTACAGTTTCTGTGCTACCTGGCAACCTGCACAACCTGCTACTCTTTAGTACATTGTGATTACTTCAGACAAATTAATTACTAATTAGAAAACTAGCTAGATTCCAAACCTAGCTTATGCTCACACACAGGTGCATACCTTTGGGACCAGATTTTATAAACACAGATAACAACATGCTGAAAAATTTTTACCTGTTATTCATGCTAACAATAAATTATTGCTATTTTTTATTCCCTGGCCACTCATTACCACTCTGATGTTTGCTAGTCCCAATATACACAGTAAATTAAAATAGTGGGACCAATTTAAGTGTAGATGGAGAGGCAGCCACCTGTGGGAAAAGTCTGTAAGCACTGCTAAAATTGTGATGCTGAAGGAGAGCCAGGATCCTGCCTCTGACTTTGCCAGGGTTGATGCCTTGAAGAATCAGGCTTGCTCTTGAAGGAGACATGAGGGTTAAGAAGGCAAAAGCCCTTGTTAGGAAAAAAGAGTATGTACTCTATGATGAGATTTTCCAGCAGATGAAAGGAGAGAATTCCCTGTCCTCCAGCTGTCTTACCCCTAAAATACACTGAGTTCCCATCTCCAACCCAGCCATGTTCTGCTGTTCTGCTGCTCTGTCCCAATAAATTTTGTCATGAGAAATCGTGGGTCAGCTTTGAGAAATAACAAGATCATCCAACTACATTCTTTGCTAAGCTTTTTTATCTTAAAATACCTCAACATTAAGAGCTCACTCCTGCTCATCCTGAGTCTGTGGTGAGAGGAGCCTGGCATTGCTTTCAGGACGTGGTCTGCATCTCATGCGTCTGACAGCATGTCTATTAAGAACAGGAGAATGAAAATGCATCTTACCACCACAATGTATTAAGAAGCTATTAAAGATTATATTTTCCTTGACTTTCATCAGCAGCATTAATGTGATGCAAGTATGACCTAATGGAAAGAATATCAAATCCTATGGATTCGCAAAGTCACTGTGGACGCTGGCTTTACTGGTGAAGAGTTACTCCTATCTATGGCTTCATAGTCGTTTTTCTGGCTCCTGCAGCACAGGATGCATTTTAAATTCCTACCACAAATCCATGAAGACAAATATTTATAGTGCCTGTGGAAGGTAATAATTTCAGATATTTATTAAAAAACAAAACCCCATGCAATTCTTCTTCTAAAATAAGTAAATTTCAACCCTCTACTTTTTAGAGTAAGCAGCATCACAAGGAATTTTGGTGTTTAACATTCTCT
This sequence comes from Serilophus lunatus, assembly GCA_013399895.1. Lineage (NCBI taxonomy): Eukaryota > Metazoa > Chordata > Aves > Passeriformes > Eurylaimidae > Serilophus > Serilophus lunatus. Next base: position 149,806 of record VXBA01001693.1, on the reverse strand, counting down.
GTTCGTAGTACTCTTAAATCATCTAACATTTAAAAAAAAGTCACTGCACAGCCAAACACCAATGCATATTTTTAAGGCTGCTCAGCTTTTGCTGTGATAAATCAGTTTGATTTTGAGAGCTTTTTATAGTGGTAAGACATTTTCCACAGAGTTTGCAGAGTTTGTTCCACCTTAGTGTTTTACCTGGAACTTCATCTCAAAAGATAAATTTACAAAGGTTTTTCTGGCTTTGGATATTCTCAGAAAGTTACTAAAAAAGGATGGGGGCACGTACCTCTTTATCTGAATAAAACACAGTCAGCTGGAATCTCAGAAGAAATATGTACAGTTGTACTCTTCAGATAGTTTAAGAGATCTGAAGCTATGTTGTCTGTGGGTTATTTTTGCATCTCTGACTATTGACATGGAAATATTTTCTGAATTTTGCCCATTGGCAGAAGCATCTGTGAAATGGCAGAATATGAAGACATTGTTGAAGTAGCATTATAATTGCTATATTTTTATAGGCATGGTAAGGCCGTACTCTCAAGGAAATTGATCTAACAGGCAAATCTTATTATTTAATGCATATCTCCACTTTGAAAGACAATGGTAACAAGTTCCAGGTCAGATAAATTTTACTTGGTCCAAAACTGGAGTTACCAGACCTTAAATGGTACAAAATTACTGGACCAGCCTGTAGTATAGAGGGGGAAATGTGAGGTGCAAAATCTGTGTCCCTCTGCAGAAGATGAGTACTTTCCTGGAGATGCTATGAATAAGCAGTGTTTTACTGCGTGAAAGCAAAATTGACATTTTTCAACCCTCTTATTGTCCCTGAGAAGACCAAGTGTGGGCTCTGGACTGATATGAACCTGTTGTCATTAGTATTGCCAGTCTCAGGTAGTGTCAGTTTGGTCCTTACAGCCTCAAGACTTTCCTCTGTTGATCCCTGAGCTTAGTGTCACTATGATATTATCACAGTGGAAATGGAATCTCTAAAATTACTTGAGACTGCACCGCTCACTGCATTTGGACCTTTTCATATAATGGAGATGCTAATGCTAACTGTTCATTTTGGCCTTGATAGGACAAATGTTAACACATTATTGACCAAACTTTGACTCTTGAGGGGAAATAAACCAAAATTTTTTCTTCTGCAGGAACCTGGGCATTCATTTAAAGAAAGACAATATTCTTATTTCATTAGCAACTTCTTCCCTTTCTAAATATTTGCTCACAGATTTAAGAAAAAAACACATCAAAACCACTGCCAGAAAATAGTATAAAATTCCTGACTTTGGTTATAACTATGGCACTGTCTCTAGATAATTAGATTTATCAGAAATTACATCTGTATCAAACTCCCACACTTACCTGTCTTGCCACTGAGCATTTTTTGTGATCATATACTTAATCTTGGATGATAGAAGTGATAACGATATAGTGTCATGAAGAGATGCAGAAATGCCTCAGGTACCAAAGCATCCAGGGAAGTACCGGGGACAAGGGTGGAATAGTCCAAACACCTGCTGTGCCATACTGACATTATTACCAATAAATATATATTCCATATAGGTTTTCTGAGGTATGAAATGTTTTGGACAAGTGAAGGCTGTATGAGATCTTTTGCAGCTGGAAATGTTCCCATAGTCCTTGCATTAACAGTAGTTTCTGTGTCGGTATTTCAGTCTAAATGAGTAAGTGATATTCATGCTGATAAATCATAACTACTATCTTTCTAATCTTTTAAAATTGCCTTTTTGTCTTGGAAACTTGCATCAAAGCAAGTGAATCTCTGGAATTACTGTTGATACTGTGGGGTGACTGGGGTCAATGTGAAAACAACATCTACCAAGGGACTGTTTTTCTCTGAGACTTTCTGAGGCTCAACTGGAAAAGAAGAGTGAGTTCTGGTACAGTCTGTACCTATCTATGTTATTTTGTCAGATTATATGGTTATTTTGGAAAGAGTGTCCTACAAAAAGAGAGGATATACTGGGCTGGAACATGCACAGATTAAAGTAACTCCCTTTCCATTTGCCTGTGTGGAATCACATTGTAGTTGTGGTCTAGGTTTAATTAAAAATGAGTTTAAATTATACATAATTTAAATTATTTTTGTAATTAAATTTAAATTCTTCAAAATTTAATTTGCAAGAATAGATCAAATATGCTCGATCCATCTGTAGTCTGTAATACTGACACTTGTGGCCAAATAAACTGAATGCTGAAGAAAACATTCACAGAATCACAGACTCACAGAATTAACAAGGTTGGAAAAGACTGTAGAGATCAAGTCCAACCTGTTACCTATTACCTAACCTATCACCTACCTATTACCCAACACCATCACATCATCTAAACCACGTGACTATATACATCATCCAACCTCTTCTTAAACACCTCCAGGGATGGTGACTGAACCACCTCCCTGGGCAGTCCATTCCAGTGGGAAATCACTCTCTCTGTAAAAAAGTTTCTCCTAATATCCAGTCTAAACCTCCCCTCTCACAGCTTAAGACTATGTCCTCTTGTTCTGTCACTGGGAGCCTGAGAGAAGAGATCAAAACCTGACTACAACATCCCCTCAGGTGGTGGTAGAGAGCAATGAAGTCTCCCCTGGGCCTCCTCTTCTCCAGACTAAACAACCAGAGCTCCCTCAGTCACTCCTCATAGGGCTTGTGCTCCAGCCCCCACTTCCTCTGTGTGTCACAAGGCAGGGATGTGGACAAAGCAGCAGAAGAGAATGAAGGGGACAAGGTATGAACAATGCCGTAAAGTCTATGAGAACCATCACATGCCCTTCTCAGACCCCCAGATATTTTGCTGAGATGAACTCTGAGAGTATCTAAGCAGAGTTTGCATGATCCACAGGACATGCTGTCTTCCCAAAGCTGCTGGAAAAACAAGCCTTATAGATCAGCATATTTTGAATATCAGATATGATTTATGAAATGAGACTTCAAGCCTTACTTGCTTTTATTACTGAATAAAAGTTTGTCAAATGCTTATTAAGATAACCTGAGAATTAAGGAGGAAACAATGAACCATTCACAAGGAAGAAATGGATCTTTAAGAGAATCCAAAAAAAGAAGCATTTATCATTTATACTTCTTCATTAATCTCCCCAGGCTGAGTTACACTCCCATCTGTGTGACTGATGCTGTCTCTGGACAAAGTTTTTCCCCATTTCCTGTTTTGCCTTTCCCTGGTTAGTCAGGCCACCCGCCCAGATAAGTCGAGTAGCTGGAGCTCCTTCAAGATGATGTGACAGAATTTGTCTCTCTTTCCCCATTACCATTCATATTGCAGCCAGCTCAAAGAGCGAACAAAAATCAGTACTTAGCTGCTGAAATCAAGCAAATCTTATGGGCTATTCTGTGTTGTCTTTCATGATTAAGTAATTTTCCAATAGAGGTTTCTTGGGCTGCCATTACAACAATAAAAATAGCAATTTCTCCAGCTGAGGAGTTGAAAGACATAATCCAGTCTTGATCCTGGTCTTCACCTAGAAACAGCTGCATGTAAAGCTGCAAGATAAAAAATAGTAAGACCTTCTTAGGCAGTGTGGTTTGCATGCCCATGGTGAGGTCAGAGGTAGGTTACTTACTCCTTTCACCCAGGTACTCCTTGGTGAATCGTCTGTTTAATCTGTTCAATTTATTTAATCTCTTTTCCATTTTAAAACTATTTTGTTCCTATAAATTTTCCCTGTTTTATTACAAAAGCACTATAGAGAAATAAATTTCTTGCTGTGCTCATCTGTGTTAGCGCAAAGGTTGATTTTTCCATCTCATATCATCAGTAACAAACTGAAAAGTTTGGAAGTGTTTTTGTATTGTATTAATGGATGAGCTTCTGGCCTTCATCCCACTCAATGTAGGACTGGATTTGTGTTGCTAGTAATTAGTCTAGAGCTACATTTGAAAAAATCAGGAAGAGAAATGGGACTCTAAAAAATGAGCTGTCCACCTTCAGAAATGTGAATGTCAGTTTCTGAGGGTAATAATGGCTCCAGCACTGGAACCAGACTCCCTCTCTTTGGTATGGCACTTGAGAGAGAGCTGTCAAAAGTATTATTTTGAACATGAGGATGTGTACAGTCAGGAAAGCATTGGGACCCTGGTGTTTCTGTGAATGTTCCTTGGACACGAGAGGCTTCCTATGTATTCTGGTGAATTTGGAATAGATAATCAGGAATCAAATTACATTAACTCTGAAAATGAGAATTAAAACCCAGGTTCAGAAAATATTAATTTGGGGAAGAGCAATTCCACACTTACTTGAATATCTGTGTAAGAATTAGAACTTGGTTGTCTAAAGATGATGTGGAGTATTTTTGGGCATTGATTTTCTACCAGGCTACACTGGTTATTCTTTCCTTAGCAAGAACTTTTATATTGATATTGGCACATAGCTTCTGTGTGGTGTGCACTCCCACACCCATCCCCCCACACCCACCCCTCTCCACACAAATACAGACACACACTAGAAAACCTCTTTTATTTCTGTAATGTCATGAAGATATTTCCCAGTTTCTGACAGTGAGTGTTCTGAACTTGTTCCATCTGTTGAGCCATCTATCTTCAATACATCCTCCCCTACTTAGGTCTGGCTTCTGCTGTCAATATGTAATTATCCAGTGAAAAATGTTTGGTTGTTTTAGAGTTGTCAGAGAACAATAGAGCCAACACCAACATTTTTGCCTAAGGCCATAGCTGAAATGCTGAAGTGAAGCTAAAATCTACCATAACAGTAATTAATGCTGACTTTGACATGTAAAATTAAAGCACTGTAGCAGCTAGCAGAACTCCAGCGCAGCCAAATATATTCCTCTTGTGATTTTGCACATTATTGATAGTGCTGCTATGAAGAAAAATCTGAGGCTGGATCTGAGCTCTGTTGCAGACCTACGCTATGGCCCACTTCACAATGCTTTTAGAGATCCCTTGTACAGCGGAGGTGTGTGAACTCTACAGTATGCACAGATTATCTGGAGCTGTGTTCTATTGCCATTAAGCTTCTAGTAAAACTACTTGTGATTTACTTGTACAGGAGTGAGACCTCAGACATACCTGTTTTAAATATTACATAAAAATAAATTATGTTTTTATTACATTATAAATTCTGTTGAAAATGCAGATACCACAACTATGAATAATAAAAAAATCCAAATAATAAGCAGGTAGCTAAGTAGTGGATCATATTTCAAAACTTATTGATTGTATTTATTGGGCAGAAATGGGCAGGATGGGAGAAACTGCATGTCTGCAAAGAGAAGACCAAATTATGATAATATTTACTCTGCAAAGACTCAGCTATACTTTAATCTGAATTGTTTCTGCTGTATTCTTAAAATACTGAAACTTGTAAAAAGGCTTGAGGAGATGATCAGAGATACATTTTGCCAATATAAATTTTATACCTGTATTTTAACCATCACGCATTACATTACAATGTACTACACTGCAAATCATGGAACTGTCTCATTTACTTGCCCAGCACCACCGTGTATGTTTGTGTCTACGTGTGTACTACTGGAAAAGAACTGCGGAAGGAAACATATGTAGGACTAAAGAAGAGTAGTTTTAAGGACATGAAATCATAGCAGATATTGCAGTTATTCCACCAAGATGAGATCTGACCATTAAATGGAAAAGTGATACTTTGGAGGGGACATTAGGTTTCCCAGCGTGCTGTAAGCATGTTGTAATTTGCTGCTAAACAATGAGTAGCATCCATTTGAGGCTAAAAGTTTCTTTAGCAAGTGTACAATATGCTGTGAAAACAGCAATTGTATTTTATGACTTGCCAGGCATTCTTTCAATGTGGTAGTGAAATTATCAGAAAAGAAATAGGAGCAAGTTTATGAATATTGCATGAGAGGAGCTGTACAAACAAACAAAAATCTATGGTTACAGACCATGGTTACTCCTTTTATTCAAGCAGTATTTATTAATTTAAAAAATAACATTGAAATATTAAAGGGTTTGGCCTAAGCTGGGAAAACTGTAACCATGCTTTCATCTCTATTTTCAGTATCCCCTCCCTCACTGCTGTAATGTTCATACTCTGCTCTAAGCATAACTCTTCCTCTGGACATGGCCTTTTGTGTTGTGAGAAATCTTCGTAAAACACTGCCTGGCCTCAGCTCACGAAAGGAGCTGTTACTTGCGGAGCATGTTGGTTCCTCCAAATGATGGATGCTCAAAGCTCTAAAGTAAGGGACAAGAGCTTGTTTGCTCTTGGAGGTGAGTAGAGGTGGGGTTTGCCTTGCATAGCTGTTTCCCTTTCAGAGGACTTTGCTCTTGAATTTCCAGTGTCTCTTCTGTTGCACTTTCTGGGAAGAAAACGGTACTTTCCTTCAGGGATGATCCTGTGGTTGGGTATGTGCATTGCCAATGCACGTCTCGATTTTTTCACCATATTTGAGCAAGGTTGCCAGATGGACAGTGTATTATACCTACTGCCTCACCAGGGAGAAGCCTATCCTCTGTAAATCCTATTGTGACAGTGCCCTGTAGGCATGGCAGCCCTTTCCCCAGGCTCACAGCCCTCCCTTTGCAAGCTTATCCTTTGCTACACTGAGACACCAGTGCTGCTATGAAGTACTCATCGTCCCACCATTAGTGTATTCTTTTTAGACATTCAGAACAGAGGATTAATATTTTTCACCATTATTTGTTGTTGATTTTTTGATGGAGCAAGTTCTGTGAGAGCCAGATCATCTCACCTGTGAGAAATAGGACAGGCCCTATTTTTTAACCCCTTGTTCCTGTGATTGTCACTGGGGACTGCAAGGCCATGCGTCTCTGTTGGGAGTTTGTGTCTGCAGTTACTCTCCTCAAATTAGCCGTTTACATCAGTTCTCCCACAGTGAAAGTGGAGCTCATGTTCTACCCAGGACTTGCTTTATGTAATAGCTGAATTATTAGGAACAGGCAAATGCTGAGCGATGGACAGAGGTGGATTGGTAGAAGTTATCCTCTTTTGGGTTCAGTACCACTTGTGCACCCACGGGGCCTTGGGCAGAAGCTGAAGGATTAAAACTAACACCAAATGACCACTGAGGGCAGGATGGACATGCTCTGTGCACACTCCATACTAGAAATGTTGGACCCAGGGAGAAGTGCAGGTTACTGTGCTTGTCGGTAAGTCCACACTGGGATTGGAAAGCAGCTAGTGTACACTGGTGTCTGTGACAGCTGTAGGGAGCACAGGAGAACAAATAGGGTTTCATGGAATTCCATTCAGAGTTTTGGTTTTTGTGTATTTTTTTTTTCTCTTTTATGGGGGGAGGTGTGGAGGGTTGGGATCTGTTTCAGGAATATTTGAGGAAGAAAGAAAACTGGCAGATTTCATAAATGTTCATCACTATGACTTTACATCTTTGTCTTGCAGATTGCTAAACAAGCATCAAAACTGTATGCTCCAGAAGGGTGGATTTGTTGTTTGCAGATGCTGGCTTGGACAAGTTTTTCCAGCTTTATCCACTGAGACTTTGAAAATATAGCAAATCTGCTGAATCTTAGTGAAGTGGGACATCACACCTTCTCAGACCATTAGTACCTCCAGTTTTTTGACAGCCAGGATTGTTCTGTAATTATTTTCCATCTCTACATGGTGGTTAAATGCTGTTATTAAATAAAAAATATTTCTCAAAATGTTTCTGGACTGTTTCATTAGTAATAATAATTCTCCCAAACAAGTAAAGCAAGCTTCAAGGTCTCTGAAATTATTATAAAGGTAATTATGTTAGTTCCACCGGTGCCAAATAGCATTTACGGGTTTTTTTTGTTGGCTTTGTTTTTTTGAGTTCAGTCCAGTTATTAATTTTCTTTAATAATTTATAATTTGACTGTCATCGTGGCACCACTTTGCTTTGTACCTAGCAATAATGGCACTGTAGCCAAGAAGATGGCAAGGCAATGAACAATAACACCTAAAATCTAAAGCCATGACTAAGAAGAGATTTTTGAATGAAAAAAAACAAGTTCTGCCAGACAAGACTGACAGGAGGGTGAGAACAAATGCTGGAGATAGAGCTTTCCTTCACTGCATCTCTTTGTTGATTCCAAACTGTTTGGAACTGTATTTAGAGAATGCAAAAATTACTAGATCCTCTAAGCCTTAAGTGTGCTAAGTAGTAAAAAGTACATGTTGTCATTTGTAATATTGTTTAGCCTTTAAAAATACATTTTTGATAGAAAATGGACAACTCTTAGTGAATCTCCTCTACTCTGTATTTTGAGACTAGGGAAACAGTTGAAATTGTCTTCAAATTCCTACCCTCCCTCTGTTTTTAAACTGAAAAGCAAATTGTTCAATTGTCTTCTCATGAGACAGTGTTAAATGTCCTGTTAGTACATATTTACCCTTCTCTCCATTATTATTATTATTGTGTCTCATATTCTGTGGCACCAGTAAATTTTCTGCTTCGGTTTTAAAAGTATTCTTATTGTTCTTATTGAGTCATAGCAGACTCAATCTTGTTGCGTATCTTCTCTGTAGAAATGAAATGCTATGTATTATTTGCATCAAAATGAAACAGAAAAAAAAGAAGAAAATGAAAGCAAAAGAAAAAAGAAAAGGAAAAAAGAAAAAGAAAAAAAGAAAAAAAAAAGAAAAACTGTTGTGAACACTGGAAAACTAATCCCAGCTAACTGTGCACTGTCAGGGCACTCTGCACTGGAAGGGTGAATGGCTGGGTATTTCATATTCTCTAAGGCTTTATAATCTGAATTGCATATCAAAGAACTCTGTATGGGCTGTTAATAAAGTTCTGAAAGTTTTTATCTAGATGCAATGTTACATTCTCTTCTACAAGGTTTTAATTAAACTCTTTAGGCCTGTAAATGTTCAGTACCCTTTCTGTAATGAGTGGCAAACTACCTCTTCCTTTTTGTATCCGCAGTTCCAGCTTTAATGAATGCTTTTATCATGGAGGGTCAGAACGCAGGGAAGCATTAATTTAGATGTCCCCACATCACAGTGGGAAGCTTATCTCTGATTGTTAAATAAACCGATTTATATTGCTTTTCTGTAAATGTAATAGAAAAAAAAATTACTTGGAATTGTTAGGGCAAAATGTGTTACCTAAAATATTCTAAATATTAATTTTTTTGACTGATTAAACAAATATGCCTTACACCTTTTGGATAGTTTTTGACAACAAATTTGAATTCTGGTCAGATTTGACTGTGATTTCATTTTAATCCTCCATTATTAATTTTCTGATGGCATTTGTGTGTTAATTTGTTATTAGAAAACAGCAGAAACAAGATTTTTATTTTAAATGCTTATTTTCTGGATTTTTTATGTGGCTAACTTTGAATGCAACTTTTGGTGAACTCCTTCTCAGTCATGAAAGACATGTTTACAAGTTGGTTTTAGCCCAGATCTTCTTTCCTCATCCTATTGCTCCATGCATGATTGAGTCTAGCTCTGTATCTGGAGTCTAATGTGAGATCCTTGCTTAGCTTACATGGCTACAGGGCAACAGAATAACAGCTACTTAAATAAGTGTTTAAGTAACTTTACAAACTGAAGGTTGATCTGGTTAAGTACAAACAAGTCCCTCTTGCTGTGCTAAACAGAAGGGGATCATTCAAGATAAGCACTATTTCTCTTCTACCCTTTTCCTTTTCCAGGGAATAGGTAACAAACATATTTAATTAGGCAGTTCCTTGCCTTACAAAAGCAGATGATGCTGCAGGCATAAACAAACAGCTCCTTTTTTGACAGAGCTTACTAGTTGGGAAACACTATCTATAGTTAGTGTGAAGAATGTCACTGGAACCAGCAGTGTTGCTCATTTTCAGTTGAGACCAGTGTTTATATTTTACTGAATAAGAGTTTGGGTTTCAAATGAAAATAAGTGCAAGAGAATGTATCATAATGTATCTTGCTCCTACTTTCCTTCTGCCCTCAGTTCCTCAGATGCTTCCTTAGGGTTCTCTTTGCCCCTCAGTGTTTTTCCACTTCGGTACTTTTGGTTCCTTCTATGCAGACTGTTGCTACCTCTATGTTTTCAATGCTGCCTTTTTGTAAGAAGCCTTCATCATCACACCTCTAGATCTATCATTGAAGGTTCCCCTCACAGTTGATACAGTCTCTCTTGTAACGCCTTTTAGTAAAATTGCTGTATTTTCCTCTGCGATTTCTCATTCATCCTATGATACCCCAGCCTGCCCTGTGGTCCTACCCATTGCCCTGCTACAGAGGCTCTCTATTCCCCTCCTCTGGCTCTTCCATGTTCTCATGAGATGCGGCACATTCCCTGTTCCTCATTGACTGCTGTTGGCTGCTGGTCGAGAAGAGATAGCTCTTTGTAATTAGTGACTCTCCTGAGAATACACATGTATTCTTTGACCTGCCAGTCAGCCACCTGCCAATACAGAAGCGATAGACATTTCTCTAAGCCCGTGGGCCAAGAAACCATGGCTGGAAATTACTGGTAATTTGCCTGACATTCTGACAGAGGGGATAGAATACATGTGCAAGGTTTTCCTTAAGACTTGCTTGGCAGCAAGAAGGGACAAATTCCAGTTGAAGGGTTACATCACAAAAACAGAATCTCAGTGCTTACCAGAAACCGAGGAAGATTAAACTGCTACTCTGATGATGAGTGAAATAATTGTATTCCCTTGCAAATACAAGTCAAATGCTTTAACAACCAATATTGTTATTATTGGATGGAAAGTTTTGATCTGATTGACAGATAAGATGGTGGCAAGTATTGTAGTGTTACATTAACAGACATTTGCAGTCTTTCCTCCATGGGGTCATCCAGCTGGTGTTCTTCCTCTGTCTGCAGTAACTTATAGCTGCAGTCTACAATTTTAAGACTTGCTGTATAGGAAGGCTTCATTTAAAGTGGGCTAATATGATGGTGCTGCTATCTGCTCCTCCCCTAGTGGGCTGCCCAGCTGTGATTCTCTTTGCCTTTGCTTTCTTCTGACCTCTGAACTTTGCTGTCTGTTTCTCTCCCCAAGTTGCTCCCAGTAGCCATGTGCATAGCACCCCTTGCTCTGCACTATCTGACAGCCTCTCCCACAGCTCCAATATCCATTCTTTACATTCTGTGCAAGATACACTTACAGCCAGCATTCTCACTGTTCTCCTGTGTCTCAGCTTATAACCTATATGTCCTAGTTTTGAGAATTTTTGCTTTAGATTACCAGGGCTACAAAAATTAGGGGTGTTCAGACGCCATTATCAGGCCTTAGGAGGTCAGCAAGATATTACACCTTATATTTCCCCCACTTCACAATATGACTCTCTTGTGGGAGGAAAAACATCTCCTCAATAAGTAAGTGAAATAGAGAGAAGTAAAGATGTAACTGGTCTGAGTTCATTATGCTCCAAAAACCTCCTGCAACTGAAACCTGCAAAGTAGAGTGGGGTATGGGAGACAGCTTATTTAGGGCTAAACCTTTCTCCCTCTGTAAATTCTGGGAAGGAAACTGGGACTGCTTGATATTTTTGACAACTGAGACACAACAAGATGATATAATCATTGTTTTACTTTTCCTGTGTGATCTACTCTTGCACTGGGATGCTTTGTTACATCTGGCTACCGTGCTCTGGCTGGTGTTTTTTTGACCTTAATGTTTCACATTTGCATTAATGCAGTAATGCAAGCCCTAAGCAGTAAAAAAGTCATGAGCATTCCCTAAGAACATGTTAAGGGAGGGTTGTTGTTGTTTTGGGGTTTTTTTTGAGGCTGTACTCACAAAAAAAGTTTCAACTGAGATATAGCTGAAATTGCAAAAGGATGAGCATTTTCAATTATCTCTGTTGAGTAGCCAAATTTCAGAGAAATACCGACTTATATTATTGTTCTTCTCTCTCCAGTTCCTAAAAGCTCTCCCTGGCATTTAAATGACAGATCAATCACTTTTCCAGGCCAAGAAATCCTTCCTGCAGGTAGGTAGGCTTTCCACTTGACGTCCTTTTCAGCACAGTGATTACAACTTGCAATTATAAATTTAATTTTGCCTTGTGAAACTGTAAGAACCTATTCTGATGTGGAGATCTAGATGCTAAAAATTTCCACTTTCTTATGAAATACCTGAATTCCTAAGCAATGTAGCACTCTATTGATATGCAGACCCATTCTGATGAAGCATGATTAATTTACTGGTGGAATAGAATGACTTATCTGCAAAAAACCCCGTATGCAACACATGTCCTCTCTTCATGTTCATGGAATATAATTTTGAGCATATCCTATTTTCTTTGTCATGATGTTTTATTCCAAACAGTTCAATCACAAATTTAGTTCTGTTGATCAGCCTGGGATCTCTGCCTAGACCTTGGAGGCTTAGGAGTGATGATGCAGCTGGGGATGTGTGGTTGACTTACAATGGCATACTGAACAGTATGGGAGTTTTTCTGCTTCTCATGAAATCCATGAGAACAATTCCAGGAGGAGGGCTCACAACTGCCAATCTATACCCTTGTTTGTTGACTGGTTGTGAAACATATTGCTTCGGATGGCCCTGCTAGGAACGTTAGTGTTTTTTAAGTTCTGTTACACTGGTACTCCCTGTGACTCCAGCAGGTAACCAGTGTCCAGGGCTTGTGGGCTTCCTCCCCGCAGAAGGAGGAAGCTGTCTTTTTTGAGAAGGAGTATTTACCAAGTCTTACCTGAATAGGGGAGAAATAAAAGTGAAATAATAATAATAAATTCCCAATTTCAGGCTTCCATAGAAGCTGTACGAAAATGCTCCCTTTGTTTCAGGACACATTTCCTGTTTTGATATTTGTTGGGTTTTCCGTTCCGCGTTGTTTTTGTTTGTTCATTTGGTTTTGTTTTTTTTCCTGGAAAATTTCCTGTTGCTGTGTCTATTCACAGATGCACCCATTGCTCTCTTACAGGACTCAGCATATACAGAAAAATTTCTGTGCAGGCTTGTTTTGGACTTCTGTCTCCTACTGCAAGTAAAATTGCAGATTCTACCCAAGCCTGCATGAAGGAGGGATGTCCAGCTGTTCTCTCTCACTCCCCAAAGGAATAAAGAAAATGTTTTTGACAAATGAAGAGTTCAGACTGTGATCGGAACAAATTAATTCAGTCTTCCCCATGTAATTCATTCAATAGTCAGAAGGTGCTATTCATTGTTACTGTTAGGAAAAATAACTTATTATTTGTGTGATTCTGAATAAAAGAATAAAAATGAAAAGCAAATAAAAACAATGAAAAACAAATATTTCAAAAATCTAAAGCAGCTTCACCTATTTATGAAGCCCATAATTCACCCCCATCCAATGCTATCCAAGACTATCCACATAGTGAGGCTATGCCCTGAAAAAGGTAGTTCTGCACTCCATTTAGACCAATGTTTCCATATTGACTGAGTACAAGAGCAGAATACTTAGGAAACTCTGAAAGCCTCATTTAGAGCATTTTGTTTTAATAAATCCAATTTAGGAGAAAAATTATATTTTTAGAGGAGGGAATTAAAAAATTGTTACAAGAAATTCAAGGAGCCAAGTTACAATGATTGGTTTTCTTCTGCTTTCATCAGTCAGCTCCTCTTGAATTCAAAAGATACAGTATTAAATTAAACACTTCTTAAAGTTTACTTTTCTGCTTATTTATGGTCCTGATGTCATGGCAGAATGTTTTGACTTAGGTTTGAGAAATGGTATTCAAGAAGAAACATAATGCCACTTAGCCCAGGTATGTGTCTACTTAACTCCTATCGAGTTACTTCTACAGCCAATAACAGATGAGAATAATCTGCCCTATACAATAGAGAGGCTTAATCTGTAAACAACGAAACCACAGATTTTAGGATTGAAGCAACTAAAAACTAAACTCCCATTTCAACATTAGGTTTCATGTCTGACGTGGGTTTTCAAGGCAGTTTCTAAGGTTGTCTTAATCAGGTATTCAAGCAAATCAGGGAGGAGGGGATGGAACTGGGGTTTGATTTGTAGTTCAAAGGTTTCCATATAAACTTTGCGAGCCACTTGCTATCTCTCTGTCTCAATTGCCATTTGAATAACTTTCTGCGTTGTCTAGTATGATGACCAAAATTTAATAGACAAAAGACACTGTTCCATGGCAAATACTATATAGATGAAATCACATAATAACTCTCTCCCAGCTAGCAGCTGGTCTACTATGAAAATCAACTCTTGGACAGCAAACTGTCTTGAAAGTAGAGCTCTAGAGCTTGCCCAAGTTGGTTTTTTGTGTTTGGTTGGGTGTTTGTTTTTGTTTTGTTTTGGTTTTTTTTTTTTTGGTTGAGAATAAGGCATCGGCTTCCTATCCATTTACTGAAGAAGACAGGGATTAATTTCTGTGTGACCTATCTTTTTGTTCTTCAGTTATTACTACTAGAGGTCTTGGGCAGGGAGTTGAAAACTTGAATCTCAATTTACACATCAGTTGTTTTGTGTCAGTTCTTTTGTCTCATTGTTTGTTTTGCTGTTTTGTGTCTGTGAAGATTTTTACCAATGAACACATCAGATCTTTAGCTCTAAGAGAGACCTTTGTCTAGATGGTTTAAACTACATGGAATATCAGTAATACCAAGATGTGATCTATACTAATTAAAGGTTATTATAGATAGTGCATTTATGAAACAGCACAGACTTAATTTAAGGAGCAGCTAGGCTAAATAGTATGACCACATGAATTATTCCAGCAATGGGAAATGAGATGAAGGCTCTGAAAAGTACATATGTAACTCCATGTGAGAAGAAAAAGGCCAGAATTGTCTTAAGGGAACTTTTTTTTTTTTTTTTAAGTGAGAAGATTTCTCCCTAAGCATTTAAATTTTAGAGGCCGATAATGCTGAAATGAAACAGAAATATGGTACAATTTCCCCTAGAGATCTTTTCCTCTCTCCTCATGCAAACTGAATGTTGCCCTACTTAGGAAAAAAGTCTGTGTTGTAAAAGGCAGATTAAAATTGCTGCTTCCTACATTTTCACTGGTGGCTTGATGCTGGCTAAGGACACCCTGAAAATTATTTTAGCAAATGTGTCAAACTCCTGTGGCCATATGAGGGACAAAGAGTCAAGAGAGAAGGATGGGACCACCCAGTGCTCTCAGGAGTCACAATTATTTTTGAAGCTTCTCACGCTGCACATGTGGCAGAAAACCATTGGGAATAAGATGAGCGGCATTGCATATCTCAAGAGATCCTAACAAAATAAAATTTCTGCTTTTGGAGCCACCTTGGATAAGATGTAAAGCAAAGCCTGAAGATTTTTTCATATTATGGAAATTTAAAGCAAACCTCAAATAGATCAGGGCTGGAAGGTGGTGAAGAATAAGCAAATACCACAGATGAAGGAAAATTGCTGAAAACTAGGAGATTGTTATTGAGTATAAACTGATGGTATGGTAGTGAAAAAACAATAAGGAAGAAAAAAATTTTCTAGGTATTTAAAATTAAAACATGCAGTGTTGATATTAACTTGATTGCTCTGTACAGAAATAACTTAGTTGCAGGAATTCTATTTTTGATCATTATTTCTGTCTTCGGAGGGCAGTAATTTGGTGCAACTACTTTTATCAAAGGATCATTAGACAAAGATCATAAAAAAAAGAATTCTTAAGCAATTTATAAATTAATAAGATAATTAAGGCAAGAGGATTCCACTGAAAAGCCAACATTTGCCAACATATTCTACATATTTCAGATGCCACAGGATAAGAACTGTCAGTAAGGACCAATTTATGAAAATAATGACCATTGTAAAAGGATTTTCACTTGACTCTATAAGGCCAGTAATGTGTTGCTAATGAAACACACAGAGTGCATAGCATTGCCTTTTCTGGGACAGAGAAACAACTAGCCATATGTACAGAAAATATCTTTGGCAACACTGTGTGGCCTTAACTGGAATTTCTGTGCTGTTACAGTTTTATGACTCAATAATAATATTTAAACATCATTTTTCTGTATTTAATTTATTTATTGTCTCTATTGGTAGACACAGCGACTAGTGAGCTAGATTATATTAACATTTCAGAGTAATAATAGAAGAAAGCAATTATCTTTGGGCATAAAAATCACTTTAATTAGGCAGTCAGTAAAGTGGGAATGGACAGACAATGATGAATCATCATGCTGTGGTTTAATCAGACAGTCAGAAAGCTGGTCTGCAAGAGGAGCCCGCGAAAGTGCTTTGGCTGATTGAGTGAAATTCAGACACAAGGACAATGGTCAATTTCCTTGAGCCTTTTTGCATTAACAATAAAATAAATACATTAACCTATCATTTCATCAAAGTCAGGGGAAGATTTGGAGATTGCTAAAAGTTAATAGAATAATTTTTTTAATTTGTTTTAGGATCCTATCAAACCAAAAGTAACTTAATTTCTGTGGGCCATTCCTCTGAGCCTTCACGAGCTTTTTTCCCACCATACATCAATCTTTTTCTGTTACATGAGAAAATTTGAATCTATGGAAGTGTTTATCTGACTCTACTTCCAGGTAAATCTGTGCAAAATACTAGATTTTTGCTGTGGCATTCTTGGTACTTGCTATTTTCCAGATCAGAAAATGAGAAAAGAGAATTATGTTGGCTTGCTTGCCTTGTGTGAGTGAGTAGAGCTTTTTACCACTTCAAACTGCATCCATGGCCCTGCTTTATTCCTGCACCAATTTTCAGGTCAAATATGACATAGTGATCCCCTAATGTAACAAAAGATGAAACCAGATGGTATTGCAAAGTCAGTGTAATTTAGGTGCTGCATTACACAGTATCTATCATATGCTAAACAAGATCTATTTGCATATTGAGAGTCTTGATAGCTCTCCACAGAGCCAAAATGAACTGGATAATTCATCATGATTTTTTATCAGCATACAGCGAGGTGCAGGCTAATGCAGCTCCAGTGTGTATGTGCTGCTCAGGCAAAGGCAAAACCATAGGTCGATGGCAGCTCCTAAACTTGGGCATTTTGAGGCTGTGTGCCAGGGCACAGCAAGCATGCAGAGTCCTGTAATGGTTTAATAACAGCCAGCAACTAATGTTCACAGATGTTCACTCACTGCTCCCCCGGCCCCAGTTGGAGGGGAAGGAGAATTCCAAAAATCTTAAAACTCGTGGGTTGAGGCAATTTAATAATTGAAATAATGTAAAATACACTTCTAATTCATGATAATGAAAAAGGAGATAATAAAAATACAGAGAGGAATAAAACTCAAGAAAGACTAGTGATGCACAATACAATTACTCAGTACCTGCCAACTGATGTTCAGCCTGTCTGTGAGCAGCAATTGACCGCTGTAGTTTATATATTGGACATGAAGTTCTGTGTTACAGAATAGCTATAGGATGGGCTTGGCAGGGTAGGGCAGGGTAATTCCTGATTTTCAGATGTGCTGACGACTGCTGAGATGCCTACTGTCATGTTCCACTGGTAGGGCAGTGGTGTTTGTTACAAATTCTCATCAGTCTGAACAAAGACACTGGACATGTGTCGGGGAATTCTTATGCTTCTTTTGTACAGTTGTCTTTACTCAAGCAATCAACTCGCTATTTAGACTCAAAAGATGTTTGCTAACAAGCCCTTAAATTTATACAATAGACTTCCACAAGAGGGGAGGTGAACAAGTCCTTAATGTTGTACAATACGCTTCAATAAGTTTTTAATCCCGCAACAAACTCCTCGAAGGTGCTGACTAACAAGCCACAACACCACTACTCAAAGATGTTGGCTAACAACATCAAAGCCACAACTTTTCAAATGTGCTGGCTCACAGGCCATGACACACCATTGCACAAGCACCCCACTCCCACAACACAGTTCAGTATGGAGTGTGGGGAAGAATATGACAGCTGTGCTTTGCTCAGGGAAGCAAAGAGAAGAAAACAAAGAATATCAGCAGTCACTAGACCCCATGCCAGTCCTGCCATGTGAAAAGAGAAGGGAAGGAGAGAAGAAAGAGAGAGAAAAAAAAAAGAGAGTGAGGGGTCTTGATCTACTCCATTTTGGTAAACCTGGTGCAGCCCCTTATGTAAATTAGAAATTTTGCAGATTTTGTTCATGCATGCACACAGCCAGCCCCTCTCCAGGAAGCGAGTTGAGAAAGGGAGGACTGAGCACAAGTCTCAAGGATGAGCAGAAAGTCGGCTCAGAACAGCACTGCCTCACCTCCACAGGATACTCTCCTCCAATCACCTTTCCTGTAGCAATACTTAGAATGCTTGAGACAAAACATGCTCAGATCTGGTCCTCTACACCTTCTCTTCACCACACAAGGTGCCTGGGCATCTTGCCATAACACATGATAATGCTCAGTACCTGAAAACAGGATTCAGAAAAGTGAGCATGACGAGTTCAGTCTCCTTGGCTAGTTGATAAGAAGCCCTTAGTGCAATGATTGGGAAATATCTGCATCTCCGTGGTTTGCAGCCTGAAGTTCCTGGCAGAGCTGGTCACCCAAAGGACAGCTTTCTGAAAACTGGAGTCTCTTTCTCCAATTTCCTTCCATGACAAACTCTAGATGTCTGCCCTGAAAGGCAAGCTTAGGATATGCTAGATGACTCTGATAGGCACCAGATTAGTAAGTATTTTTGCATTGTTATTCTCCATCTTGCTGGGTGATGCCATTTAATCTTCCAATCAATTTTCAGTGAGCTGAAGAGATTCCCAGGACAGTGGAAGTGAAGATGTCAGCTCTGTTGGAGGGGAATGGTTGCTTCTATATAGTATCATAAACAGAATGAAAGTGTTGTACTGGTTTGGGGGAGCTGAGGTCGCTGAGGGTGGTCAAAAGGGGCTTTGGGGCTTGGGGGTGTTCTTGGACTTTGGAAGGGGGAAGAGTGTAAGAAAAACCCACTTACCTGTTTGTAAAATTCAGTTTTCCCCAAAAAGCCGGAATGAGGGAGGGGAAGCTGAGATCAGGGCAGCCCTCTCCCAGATGGTGGCGGTGGCTCCCCATTCCTGGGATGAGCTGGGGCAGGGACGGGGGGGCTGTGGCGGTTTCTCATTTCCCCTGGGCTCCCCCTGCCCCTGGGGAGCGAGGCTGGCACCAGTCCTGGTCCCCTTGAGGCCGGGACAGCAGCAGCTCCTCGCTCCAGGCTCCCAGGAGTGTGGGTCCAGAGTAGGGACAGTGGCGGGCTGCTAATCCCACCTCCGCCATACCTGCCTGTCCCCCCGCCCCCTCCCTGCACGGCCGTGGGGGAAGCCCCGGGGTGGGGCGTGCGGGGTGGCGTGCGGGATGCACAATCGTCACTCAGTCCTGGGCGCAGGCATGGCAGCCCTGTACCAGCCCAGGCCGGGGACATGAGCACGGCGGCTGCTTGTGAACGGCAGTGGGGGGCTGGCCCTGGCGCCGTGTTGGCGCTGGGGCGTCTCTAAGATGTCGTGGCTGTGAGAACAAAGATGGCGCATGGGACCTGAACCTCGTGGTTTGTCAGCAGGAAAACCCCGGAAACAAGGCGTGGCTCAGCTCCGCTGGACCAATGGAGAGACGGTTTGGCCCAGAAGAAGGCAACGAGATCCACGCGAGAACAAGAAGGCTTAAAAGCAGAGGCAACAGCCTCTCCTGGCTCTTCTTCGGCTGGTGCTCTAAGGGGAAACACACGGCTCTCCTCCTCAGCTCGCAGGTCCCACAACCCGGTTTCACCCATTTCCCTTGGCAAGCAAGTAACCCTTCGGGGAGGTGGTGGGAGGGAGTTGTTTTCACTTCTTTTTGTGTTTTTCAGAGAACTTCAAAAGCCAGGAAGTCCTTCCAGCAGAATGGGAGGGAGAGAGAGACGGCTTTTCCTACCCTTCCCCCCTGTTTTTTCAGCTAGCCATCTAGCTGAAAGAGCAATTCTCTTTCTGTTTTTGTCCTTTTTTTCCCTTTTGTGTTTTTTTTTTCCCCTGCGTGTCAAGTGTTTCTCTGGGTCCCTTTGTGTTATCCCTCCTTCCCTAATTTAAACCCCCTGTAATAAACTGTTCACCTGCTGCAAACTCTGTTCAGTTTTCCGTCGCCTTTATTGAACCTGCCCCCTTGACGATAAAAGTGGTCTTAAACCTCCACAAGTGTTAATTGTCAATGTGGGATAAAAAATTACTACCAGGAGATGCCTACTGGTCTCTGTACTTGATGGTACCAGTAGTTATTTGGATGGATTAGAGCAGTCTCATGAGGGAAGAAAAACTTAAATCTCTGTTGAAAACCACGTATTTTCTGTTTTCCATTCCTCATATTTGAAGACCCATATTAAGTCCATGGATACTTTCTCTGAAGAGTATCATTGTGGTACCTGGATATCCTCAGGTACCAAAGTCTCCCTGAGATCAAATCTCTCCTACCAGCACCACAGCGGTCACTTTCCCCTCTTTTTATGTTTTTCAAATTGAATCCCCAGGAGAAAGTCTTGGAGGCAGAGAAAGGCAGGGTGGCAGCTGACAGAGCAGGCATCTGGCATATGGTGAGTTCCACAGAGGGGCAGCTCTAAGAGATAAAAATTGTCTTCCAAAGCAGAGGAGATGTGAAACATGGAAAAAGGAGTAATTATGCAGCTGAGAAAGAGGATGATGAGCATACTAGTTGAACTATTTTTTTAGGGGGTATTTGTATTTATTTCACTCTCCCAGGCCAATCCATGAGGAACCAAGACAGAGTCTGGAATGGTGGGAGACCAGTACTGAGCTGTTTGCAGGACTGCCAGGCAGACTTTTCCGCTGCAGACCAGCACAGGCTGTGTGATCCCCTGGAGCAGCATGAAAGCTGCCTTGTGTAGGAATCTGGTCAACTGACTGTTGAATATTATAAAGAAATAGCCTGGTCCCTCACTCTCTTCTGGTCTCACATTTTTCTGGATTCATCTCTGATACAGTCACTTTGGAAGGACCTGCTAGTTCTGTCACACAGGCAGCACGTGAAATTCCTCACTTGAGTCCAGTGGCATGACTATTGCATCCTGAGATCATGGTGGGCATGGCCACCTCCTCCTCCTATGCAGGACTCAGCAGAGAGGCTGCCCAAATTTGGGTCTATTGCTTTTTTTTCCATCCTCTTTCTGCCTTTGCTCACTCTGTTATTTGGTTTCTCTGTTATTGGGTTTCTCTGTTATTGGGTTTCACTGACCAGGCACTAAACAATCATGAATTATTCAGCACCAATTCTTGGTTTCTGCACTTTCAGCACATAACTGCCTGTGGGATCAAGTCCTAATTGAAAGAGTATTTAGACTTAACTTCTTGGTGATTGCTTTTAATGACCTTATCCTAAGCCCCTTCAGAAGACAAAGGCAGCTGAGGGCATTAAGTCTCAAGGATGGTGCTTAGTGTCTCACAAATTTGGATCTTACAGTGACTAAGCTTTCTGAGTAGGTGTTTAAATCGAATGACAAAACCAGCTTGGAAGTTAAACAGTGATTAACCCTCTGCATCCATATCTGAGGAGGCTAAAGAACTCAGACGAGAAATATTTTAAAATGAATATAACTAGTTTCTGCACACAGTAGGAGATGAGAAACAGGGAATGTATTTTGAAGAAGATATTTACCATATTTTCATACTTAGAGCTAGCAGGATAGCTGAGAGGAAAAATACTCATTTATTCAACCATTCAAGTCATAAATGAGTGTGGGTTATACCAAGGGAATTGACTGAAGCATGGACTGAAGTATCGTCTCTTCTCCCTTAGCCCCTCAAGGGCTGCTCTCTACCATTGTCCATCCTCCCTCTCATTTGCATCCATTTCTTATTCCAATCTTTATTATTTCTTACCTTATTACCCTCTACCCCCTGTATATGCTTGTGTGCATATGCAAAAGATGAGTTGTACATATAAATACTGATTCGCAGTACTCAGATGATATAAGTTGTGTGCAAGACAAAATGGTAGAGAAGGTGAACAGTGTCAGGTTCTTAACATATGGGAGCAGACTGGTGCCTGCAGATTGAAGGTTAATATTGCTTCTCACAGCTGACTATAAGCTACTAGTATGTACTGATGCTCCAGGGTTTTAAAAACATAATTAAAGATTAACGAACCTTAACAAGATCTCTGCCTGACAGAGGAATGTTAATAGAAATGCAAAATTCTGCATAGCTGTGTAGCTTAGGCAATCTTACTTCAGTTAAAATGTTGAAATGTTTTTAAATACTGAGAATGGTGGCATGCTGACTTTAATGGCAGAAGTTAGCTCTGCACCTTTTGTTTGTGCTTCTCAGACCATTTAGGTGTAGATAGTTTTGGACAGAACAGAATGGTGTTATTTATTGTGTCACATCTACCTGTTTTTATGAACAAGTTAGGTGAACACATGCAATGATGTATGTACACTCCAAAATCAAAATAATATTCACTGGTGTTCTGCCCAGTGACTCTAATTTAATGAATCTTATAAATTTACTCTTCTCCCATCCCCTATCTACACTTTAGAAAGGAGAATGGCCTTCCCAGCATTGCATCTACATGAATCGTAGCAGAGATGAAAACAGATTTCTGTCACTTAAACATATTTTAAAAGTGAAATTCTGCTTTAAGCAGATGATAATGTTCTTTTTGCCACAAGAACCCACTCTTCATCTAATACGTGTTATAAAACACAGCTTTATGACCTAACTTTACAAACCAACAAAAATTTGTGACTGCATTTTATACTAGGCTTTGAGAATTAATTTTTCTGATTGGTGCAGATACTTCTGTCTCCAATGGCATACATTTTCCACAATGTCTGGTGGTGAAAGTATGCATACAAGGAGAGAGAGCCAGGGATTCTCTTCTTTAGCCAGGGTTTAGCCATTTCCCCTATCTTTTGTGGGATCAAATTTTTTTGAAAAGCATCTTGACTTTTTCACTCCCAAATTGACAGCTGTGTAAGGTAGCAAAAGGAAAGAACAGAAAGAGAAATAAGCAAAAAAAAAAAAAGGGTTTAGAGGAGAACTGCATTATCCTGAAGCATATGACCTGTTCAGCTTCCTGTATCTTTTTCTGACCAGTGGAAATTCTTATTGGTTCTACACATTACCCTCCTCTCCCCTGCTGTCTCGAGAAGAAAGTGGCTCTGATTGGCTATTCTTTTCCCATGATTTGCCATGGGATAAATCTGACAGTTTTTATGCAATCAGAATATGCCTGGATTTCTTTTCACTGAAGTTGTCTATCATGACTCTTCACAATTTTCTGTCACAGATTTTTTCTATAGTGGTGAAGTGTATGGAAAAATCAGATTTATTGCTCATTAAATGGAATTCCCTGTTTCTGTTGGACAGTTAGTGTGGCCAGGTGCTGGTGAAACAGATTTGGAAAGCCTATGGGGCTGCTTGCAATTCTGGACAAAATTATCTGCTGTGTAACTGATCTGTAAAATCAGAACTAGTGGTCAGTGCTGACTCGGAAGATAAAATCCGCAGAAGAATTATTTTATAGAGGCCTTCAAAGTCTCCTAGTTTAAGCAGCAATGAGTCTGACTGGTACTTGTCTCTCATCCAGAGGGTGATATTTGCAAAAACCCCAGATAGATCTACAGGTTGGGCGGAGAAGTGATTGAGAGCAATCCTGCAGAGAAAGACTCGGGGTGATGGTTGATGAAAAACTCATCGTGATTCGGCAGTATGAACTCACAGCCCAGAAAGCCAAATGTATCCTGGTCTGCATTAAAAGGAACATGGTCATCAGGTTGAAGGAGGTGATTCTCTCCCTTTACTCTGCACTTGTGAGGCCCCAGCTGGAATACTGTGTTCAGTTCTGGTGTTCCCAACATGAAAAGGAAATGGAACTGTTTGAGCAAGTCCAGAGGAGAGCCACAAAGTTGATAAGAGGACTGGAGCATCTCTCCTATGAAGACAGGCTGAGAAAGTTGGGGCTGCTCAGCCCAGAGAAAGGAAAATAGATATTAGGAAGACATTTTTCACTGTGGGGGTAACTAGACACTGGAACATGTTGTCCAGGGAGGTTGTGGATACCTCAACACTGGCGGTGTTCAAAGCCAGGTTGGATAAGACCTTGCACAACCTGGTCTAGTGGGAAGTGTTCCTGTCCGTGGCAGGGGAGGTTGGAACCAGATGATCTTTAAGGCCCATTCCAACTCCTTAAAATTCTATGATTCTATGTTTGTTTCTCCAAGCAAGGGTTGGGTGGGGCTGTGGGAAGAGTTGCTATCTACAGCTGATCTGAAATGCTCAAGTTAATGTAGGTATTGGGAGAAGAGCTGTGGGCATCCAGCTGATGTCTTTTATTTACTGACCAATAAAATATAAAGTATTACTTCTATTGCCACCACACCTGGAGGTCCAATCTAGCATCCCTAACTCAAAGCATGCACAATGGTTGCTCTGAGGTACAGGACAAATAAAGGGAGTAGGTGTGGGAAGAAGTTAACTTGGCTGCACCAGCTGCCTGGCTGATTAGGACAAAAAGGACATTTGGCCATGAGGCCCATGTTTTGACACAGTGTGAGAAAACAGTAGAAAACTACTTTGAGGCATACATAGCAGTATGCACAGTATGTGGCTGAAAGCAGCCACAGACTGTGTGAGAAGGTGTGCATGTGAAGTCAAAATATGGAATTGCAAAAGTTGTGAGAAACCTGATCAGCTGATTGGCAATAGCAGGTGCTGTTTTACAAAGAGCACAATAAAAGGAGACATGGAGTAGGGGCTCAGCAAAGAGCGCATGTGTAATCCCTAAATTGACTTCTGTGTGTGCAGTCTCATTCATCCATCACCAATAGACAATTAATGATGTGGATAAATAATTTCATTGATACTTAATTGCCCCTATAATTAGTGACCCTGATAAGTTGCAGTGCTCACTATGAATGGCTGCTGCTGACCTTGCTGTTAGCAAGGCAGGTTCTGCTCTCTTATATCACCAGGCTAAATGTTCCTCAAGATCCATCTGGCATTCTGGCAGAGAACTTGGTGGAGGGGATCTGTGCAGTGGTACAGCGTGGTTGACTTGGGCACCTCTACCTGATGAAACAAGCTCTGGGGGTTTATATCCCTTTCCCTCTTTCTCCTCTCACACTGCCAGCACACTGCCAGCCTGTGGGCTCCAGGGCAATGTCACCATCCTCCTACACATTGGACCAGTGTAAGCTTTTGGGGGAAAAAATAATTTTTTCCCCTGTCATCAGCTGATGGGAGGTTGCTGCTGTCCATACTCTTCACCTTTCATTCCTGCTCTCCCCTCCTACACAAACTATGATTTTCCATTTTTCGCTTTACATGCCCATGAATGCTATTTTCTTTTCACTCAGTCAGAGCAGAGCAGATGCAACAACATAGTTCAACTTTAGCTTTGTGCTCCTCAAGTGTGCCTGTCCTGAAGACTCTCCTTTAGGGTCTCATGATTTGAAATGATGTCCAAACAATGTCACTTTTCAATTTAAACTATAGCCATTGTGCATAGAACATCTGTGCTCTCTTATTAAAAAGCTGTTCCTCAAAGTTGCACTTCATTATGCCAATGTGTTGTTTAGTTTGTTTATTTTTTTAACAGTCTGAGCATTTTAAAGGGGCATCTGCAACTTAAACAAGTGTCTTGTACTAGATGTAGAAGAGTGAAGCCAGTATTCCAGGTACTACAGTACACTAAGACCCAGTTTTACAGGCTGGCACAGTCTGGAGCAATTCCTCAGAACATCAAACTCCTACTCAATTCATGTGCCAGTGGGTCATATATTTGCATTTATAGATTTTATTTCTTTCTAGATTTTTCTGTTTGCTTTAGAAAATTGTAATATTCTTTATAATTCTCTACTCTTAGCTTAGCTCTGTGTTGTCATCTTGTAGCTACTTTTTTGAGACAAAATACTTGGATAGAGTTAATCACCTAAAACATTGCTTACAGCTTCCTCTCTGGTGACTTACCTCATCCTTAGACTTAGGTTGGAACCTTTTCAATAGCCATTCCCTAAAGAAAAACATTGTATGGGTGAAAATGTGTAAACAGCAGACAGTGGGATGTTCCCAGGTCAAATTTTGGTGGTTCTTTTTTCACACTTGAATACACCTCTCTTTTTTTTTTTTTTTAATATTGATAGAATAGTAATAATCCCAAAGGAATAAAGATTTGGTGCTCATAGTGTTCAGCCTGACTTGTAAAACTGTAGGAAGTGAAAAGCTCTGAGGCTAGGAAAGAGGGAGTTTATTTCAACTGTAGCAGGTCTAATAGTTTGTTCTTTCTCTTACATGTCTGCTAAAAGAAAAAATTCATTATGTCTATGAAACTTCCATGTGGAAAGAAATCCCCATGCATAAAGTATCTGTTACTAAAGGGTACCTTTACTCCGTACCTAGACCTTATATGTAGTGTGCGTGTATTTAAAGATCTTTACAGTCCTTGGTTTTATATAAGTTGATGTAAAGTTGGGGAGATTATCTTGACAAGGAATCCCACTGCTCAGAGCCTCCATTTTTCCCTGCGGTTTTAACTGCAACATGCTGGACAGCAACATTGCAAAGCTCTATTAAATAGACTGCAGTTAGCAGAAAGGACTAAGGAAACAGTAAAAGGAATATTTTCCCAGAAAGCCCAATGATAAAATTCAGTAAGAATTTCAAGTGTTACAGAAATAAAACTTTTTGAAAGGACTTAATTCAGTGCATTAGACTAAACTGTTTTGAATAATGTGAAGCTCTGCATACATTACTGAAGAAGGATTGAAGTGATAATATAATACATTTTTCTCAAAGAGACTGTGCCTCTGATGAGGTTTTACCAATTGGAGCAGACAATTCTGTCCATGGTGCTCTGTGGTTACTTGTTTGTGTAGGTAACGACACCTTCGCTGCCATGTCTTTTTCACCATCTTTCCTCTCCAAGAACAACACCAGATTGCTTCCACCTAGTGAAGCATGAGTGTGCTTATGAGCACTCATCTGCCAGGAAGGAGGAGGCTATCATGAGCTCAGCAAGAACCAAATGAAACAGAAGTCAGGGTAGGCAGACTAATCTGTCCCTCGCCACATGGTACATAGTGGTCTGGATCCTGGATTTTATATAAATGATGAAAGTGTTAAGGGAAGTTCCCAGAAAAAGGAGTAAGATGCCCTTTGCTTTTCTTTTAATGTGGGATTTCAGAAGATGATTTCAAACCTGTTAAAATTTCGATCTCTAATAAGCTTAACATAAAATATTGGAGCTTATTAATCTTCTCAGCCTCTGCGCTGAATAAAATAGCGAAGAAATATATTCTACAGATAGGATCTAGCAGTTCTACTCAGAAGGAGCATTAACCTTTTGGTTTCCATTATACCTTTGAGCATGCCAAATCAGGAAAAAAGCACTAAGAACAATATAATTGCTTATTTTAAAACTATTTCCCTTTGTGAACAAATTGGTATCTTCTAGGTTAAACAAAACAGCAATTAAAGAAATGGACTATTAACATATCAGTCACTGAATATCTATGCACACTGAGACAGAGCTTACTACTAGTTATTTTTATTTAGCCTTTTCCTGAAAATTAGCCATATGTTCTGTGGGAGTTTTATCAGCTGATTGCGTGTTGCAGAAGCTTCCCCAGATGCAGGATGTACAGGAACTCTTGGGTAAACTTAGCAAGTGGTAGAATTTAGTCTTTAAGATCTCTGTACATTTTCTGGTAATTAATCATGATTTTAAATCTCTGTGGGCATTTCACAGTAATTAATCTTGGTGAGACAAACATCTCATTGACAGCCTCCCTGCTTCTGAGGAGCCAGTTATCCACAGTCAGTTCATGCATGGGTGGTGTAAAATGGATCTATGGAACTGAAATAGACTTGGGCAGCAGGGAGCAGTAGTGTGACATACAGCAAAAATGAATATACTGCAGTATTCAGAGATTAAAATAAATAAATTGCAGTGACCTTACATACAGCTGTAAAAATTCGGTACCTGAAGTGTGTTTGAAGTGAGACAAGCTGGAGTGCTAATTCATTGGATGATTCTGAAGACACTTCAAGTTTTATAGCTGTGACTGCTGCAGCTGAACTCCTGAGGTACACTAGCTCAAGTCTTTACCTTTTCCTACTATATAATATCTCTAACAAGAAGTAAGAACTGAATAGATTGAAGAGAAGCACGTTCATTTATTTAGATTAGCCAACAAAGTGACAAGTATGTCTTGTTGCCAAAATAAAGCTATGCACATCATCCTCCGGAGAGTAAACATATGCAGGGGAGGTGCATTGAACCATGTGGAAAATGATGGACAACACAAGCAGCTGTAACTTGCTATGAAGTGTGTCACCTTTAGCATCCTTCTTGACTGCTATGCTTTGGTTAGTGATCCACCTTTCAATGCCTCAGGCA
Organism: Serilophus lunatus; assembly: GCA_013399895.1. NCBI lineage: Eukaryota > Metazoa > Chordata > Aves > Passeriformes > Eurylaimidae > Serilophus > Serilophus lunatus. Next base: position 121,604 of record VXBA01001693.1, on the reverse strand, counting down.
CTTTGATGCTTCCTTGGGCCTGGCACCAGCTCCTCCAAACCACCAATAAAGAGCATGGGACCAAAGTAAGACTGTGGTGACATGCTCTAGAGACGTGTGAAACCTGGCACGGACATGGAGCACCTTGACAGGAAAGAGAGAACTTTGATTATTAGTCTCAATGTGAATTAACAGCTTTGCAGTCTACACAGTACTTTATGCTACAGGCATGAAATGAGGGATTGACAGTACTTAATGAAGCCTTATTTACATAGGAGAAACCCCCTTCTACTGGACCCTGGGAGATATCTGGGCTGTATTTTATATTTTATTATTTTATTTATTTTATTTTATATTTTATTTTTTGAAGGGCATATTATTACTTACAGGTAAGTATACAAAATGATTTTCTCCTGTTGCTGCTTAAGACAATCACAAAATTATCAGTCCAAGGGATGCCAGACCAAGCACTGAAAAAGTTAACATTTCTTTTTCCCTTCCTCCCTCTCCTATCCTCTTCTTTCCTCCCTCTCTTCCTTCATCCCATCCTTCTTTCCCTTTTCTCCATATCACTGATGTCCTGTTGTGGTGGTTTGAACCACTACATCACTAGGGTTGTGCAAGAGTGCTGAAAGACTGAACAGAATTCAACAGCAAGTGACAGATTTATTGTCTAGGACTCGACCAAAGAAAAACCTTATGGGATCCCGAGACAAAATACACACTATAACACCCGACAATGTCACAAAAAAAAATCCCCCAAAAAACAAACTACTCCTCAAAGCCAGCTGTCCAGCTGAGAAGCAGGGGAAAGAAAAGGGAAGGCGCCTCGTTGATGGTACACTCCCAACCCTCGGAGCCTCCTGCAAGACAAAGAAGGTGAAAACACCTCCCCCAGGGATACCCGCAGGGGAACAATCACTTGCGGTTTGACTGCGTTGGCTCCAGTGGGCACCGCACTGCTGCCTGTGCTGATGCAGGTGAGAGGAAGCAGGCCGCGCGGTCTGGGAACCAGGAGGAGAGGGGCTACGCTGCCCCCAGCTCGAGAGAAAGCCTAAGAGAGAGACAGAGGACTTCTGTGTCCGCGGCTTTTATGCCCTCGAAGTCTCGTGGGAATCCGGTGTCTTCTTCCCAGCCAGGCTGTCCTCTGAATGGCTGATGGTGTTGGGCTACGCTTTCTTTCGGGATCTTCACTCCAGGCAAAATGGCGGTTCCCGCCAAAACGCCGCGCAAGGGCCAGCAGCTGCCGTCACTGCTGGCCGCGGGGCCACCGCTGCCACCTGCGGTGCACTCGCCGCCTGCAGGGACTGCCCGTGGGTGGTGGGGGCTGCCTGTGGGGGCGGTCGCTGTGACATGCCTCCCGACAGAGCAGTGGCGCAGCTGCGGCCACTTCCAGCAGGGCTCTGGCCAGCTGCCTGCCAGAAGAAGGCACCGCCTCGTGCTGCTCCCCACCGCCATGCCGCACGGGACCTGGGCTCTGCATCCGAGCAACTGCCCAGCACAGCCCAGCTTGCCATGGCACCGCAAGTGCAGCCACCGAGCTTCACTGCCACCTGCTGCCTCCGGCACCACCGAGAAAAATGGAGAAACGGTGCGAGTGGCTCTGCGTGCTCGGCCCTGTGGCCAGCGGGGAGGTGCCACACCATTCTGTGACCCCCACAAGGCGCCAGGCAGGATCAGGCACCGCCACCTGCTCCAGCCTGGAGCGCGAGCGGGCGGCA
>VXBA01001693.1:69612-119522 GCA_013399895.1 Serilophus lunatus | reverse complement strand
CCCCCAATCCCATAACCCCTGTTTAAATTTTCATTGTTTTCAAAATACCCTCAGTCTGAAACATTGAGCCAGCTTTATGGCTTTGCGTTGTTTGTCTCCTTCCTTATGACCTTCAAATCATTGTGTATTCCTTTATGGATTAAATATGCTGTGACTGTATTTTAAAATTTCTTACAACATCCGGTTTATTAAGTGGAGCTCCACACTTGCACAGGTCAGACGTTCAGGGTGAGAACAGTAGCAGCTCAGCAGGAAATCAGTGGCACGTTTCAGTGCTTAACTTGATATGATAATCTGAAAAACTTAGAAGGTTTTCAAAGACAGTACTGGGAGCATGGTCAAGCACAGGATCTCTCTCATTTTTAAAACCAGGAGATACATGTATTTATTTAAACAGACACTAGAAAGAGTATGAAAGGAAATTGGTAAGCAGTCTAAAGGGAGGAAAGTATTTGTTTATTGAGGGAAGAATGCTACCTACTGGGACTTGATGTGAGTTGGTAGGAGAAAAATTTGCTATACATAATCTGAAAGTTAACTGAAAAAGAAAGACCAAGGAAAAGCTACTGTACTGCTATTGATTCTAGAGAAACTACTCTGAAAATAGACTCTTAAACCCCTTCAGGTGTCCTACAAGTACAGTAGCTTGACTGGATGGACCTGTCTACTGTTCACAACACTTATGCCTGGGTTAAATGGTCAGCAGTCTGAATCATTCTGGGAAACAGATTCGTCTGAGGTACGATGAAGAACAAATGTTTGCCCTTTGTTGAGCTCATCTCGTGCTTGATCTTTAGGATTGTCTTTATTTTTCTGGATGTACTACAGTTGTTATCTCTGAAAATTGGTTACCTTTCTGGTTTTGAATATGTCTTCTTCTACCTCCTAGGTAAGGAGGCTTTTAATGCAGTAAAGGCCATTATTACAAATGTGTTAAAGTTGACAAAAATATTTCCAAGGTAGCTAATAGGTATTTGTGTACTATCACTTGGCATGTGAATGATACGATAAGAGTTTTAAAATGGCGGTGCACTGACAGAGAATGCAATAAATTAAGACTCTTGACTAATGCAGTTTACAAATCAAGTTATCTTCACCAAGTCGATTTTACTGCTATGTGTCAGAACATACAAATCAGTTTGGAGATGTTTGCAGATGTGAGAGAAAGAGAGAGTAAGTGTGGAAATACCCCTGAGTTGACCTGCTAACTAGTGAAGTCCCTTTCCTAGTTGGGGTGATGGAAAACCTCCCATTCCAAGGAGAGTGGTGTCTTGGAAGGCGAATCTCAGTTGTCATAATACCCTCTTGGAGATACTCGTAAGGTGGAGATGTGGCATAGTCAGTGTGCCTCAGATGAATGTGTCTAATTACTCTTCAGCTTCATAGACATAAATGTCTTGGAATTGTGTCTCAGACAGATCACTTCTCTTGTATGTCAAACACAGCAAAAAGGAGAGGCATTTAGCACATAGCTCAGAGGATCTGTTCCAGTAACAGAAGTCCAGTTCATCTCCTCACAGAAAAATATTTATGAAAACTTGCCAAAGGCAGAAAAATTGAATTAGTCTAATAAATCAAAGACTTTTGGATATGTCACAAGAATGCAATGCTGAGACGGAAATTGTAAGTAGGAGATGTAGGAACACAGAAACTGATCTTTCTTTGTCCTATTTAAAATAAAGGTTAATTAGTGGACAAAATAATGAGCAGGTGACTATTCTGAAGGATTGCAATTTGATTTGGATACTTTTAAGATATGAAGGTAAGATATGAGGATATTTGATATGAAACAAGTGAGTTCTGCCCAACACTCCAGAGCCTACTGTATTAATACCACTGTGACATTATCATCTTGACTCTGAGAGATGCCATGGCCTCAGCAGATGAATCACTGTTGGATTTGTCTGGCTGCCAGAGGCCTTTTGAAAATTGCAAATTCTACATTGTCCTCATCCACTGCTTTTTTTACTACCCTTTCCCACTCTGTTTCTTCTGATTTCTGCCTTTCCTTTTGGTTTAAGGAGTCCTTGGTTTAGTTAGTTGGGTCTGGGTCTTTTGAACACCTTCAAAATGACACCTAAAAGTATTGCACTGATAAGTACTGGCATCGGATTGTCAGTTTTTGAGGTGGCTGACAGAGACAAGTTCTATGTCTAAATTTCTCCAGCAATGAAACTACAAGTAAAAATCTGACACCAAGGTAATTCTTTCTGTTTTTGACATGGCTTCTTTTCCTCTATTGTGTATGCTTTTATTTGTGTTCAAGAAAGCAGGATCAGGTCACACTCCTATCAGGCCATCTCAGTAAGCTTCTCTCTCTTTCAAAATCTTGCCAGCATGTTCTGAAAATGTCATACAATTTATAGAAATTTTAACATGTTTGTTTGTGGAATTCCTTAGTGATGATGCATTTGTGTTGAGTAAGGGTTAGTAAAACACCTGATTTACTTTTCCAAGCTGCATAGTAACATCAGAGATTACAGGTTTTAACTCTACGTTTTAGGAACTCTTTAAAATAATAAATGGAAACGTAAAAATTTCAGTCACCTGTGATTTCAAGATAGTGAAGACTGAATTGCAGTAGCTGGTAATTGCTCTTGCTGTCACAGTAAATCAAGGGAATTTTCTTTGAATTCCTTTAAACTCAGATATTCAGCTGCCAACAAAACACAATGATTAATATAGAGTTTTTTTATGAAAAATTCATGCAATTCTATTTAAATTTTCCAAATCAAAAAGTCTGTTTTATACTTTGCTGAAATTTACTCATTTGGTAAGAGTCAGCTAACCCCTTTTCTTGTCGAGCCACTCCATACTCAGTACACATTTATCAAACTGAGCAGTTTATGGAATAGTTTTGTACGAGGCAGGGCAGACAGAAAGGTACCTGAACAAATGCTTAGTCAGATTTCCTTAATGTTGAAGGATGCTACATACAAGAGTTTATTAAAGTAATAACTGAGGGAAAAAACTCTTCCGTGTGAACTATGAAGAAAGTTTACAATGCAGTCACATCAAATTCTCTAAGCAAAATCTGTCTTTGTTTCTTGGTGTAGCTCTCACACTTCAGTAACGCCTAAATAACAATAAAGAGGGAACACAAATACTATAAAGTATGGCAGCGTTGTGATAACAGGAACTGAAATTCAGACTTGCAACTGACAGTGCCTGCTATACCTGTAAGTTTTATAAATTCGTCAAAGACCTGCACAAACTGACCTTCAGATGTCCTTTGATGCTGTGAGGTGACCTGCTTCAAACCTCTTCTGCTTCAAAGTGAAAGATGTATAGGGGACAGCTGTCATGGTATCTGAACAAAATTACTGACAAATAGTTAGGGATATGTTATCTGCTAGTAGAAAAGTGTAACAGAGCCAACTGAAGGCTTTTGTATGATGTGATACATTACTGTTCTTTAGCCCTTAACAAAGAATCTGCTTAATTTCCTTAAGTTCTGCATAAACATATTCCTTGCAGGTGAATTCAGAAGTTCATTGAAATGAAAATGTCTCTGGCCAGAAAGCTGGAACGCATTCAGTCCTCTGTTAACTATAAGAGATGCTCAGATCCTTGCACAAATGAAATAGGGATCATTAGTTATTCTCATTGTTTTTCATGACAAACTGTGCTAACACCTGCAACCTTTTAGTAGACATTATCTTCTAGTTTACTGACCAGATTTGACAATAAATATCTGCGTGGGTTATATGTTGGCCCTTCTCAGGCTGGTAAATTTGGTTTTTAGTGATATTTGAGTATTACTAGCAGCTATTTCTGCTTACCTCTTGCTTTGTAAAATGAATGTCCATATGTGCTATAACACTTAAGGAAGAATACCAAAACTTCAGACGAGAAATGTTTGTTCAGTACCTGCAGACTAAGGTGTACTCACTCCATAGGTAACAGGGTTACTTATCATCAATGACTTTCACTGCACAATGCTGTTAGACAAATGAAGTGTAGCTCCAATGCCCATCATTTAGGCCTTTGATTTTTTTAAATCTAGCCTCAATTTTACCTTCATTCTCCAGACTATGAGATGATAATGTTTTAAAGTCCTTTCATATTACTTTTTTGGCTCTGGAGACTGAAATTTTCTTCATGTTTGTACCATGAAAGGGAAAACAGACTTACCTGTCTTTCTGAAATGAAGTTTCCTTATTTTCTATTAACTTTGTAAAATCATCTTCTGTTCCTCATATCATTTATCTCAGCCTTCTGCTCGTCCTATCATTAATCTGAATAGTGTACCTGTTTCAAAGTTGATACAATCTACCAAAAAAGGGTACATTCAGATCCATTGCATGCTCAGCACCTTGGAAGATTGCCCTTATTCTGAAAGGGGAATATAAAACTTTCCAGAGTGAAAAGAGAGCTATCCATCTGCGAGGAATTCTAAGCTGGATGTGCTAAATTTTGTTAGTGTTCCTCCTTCCTGGGGCAAGTCAAGATTTGGAACCTGTCATTGATTTATTACTTTCATTAACATGATGGAACACAGCAAACAGAGTGCTGCTGTTGAGTTTGCTGCACCTGTCCTGTAATGCAATATCCAGGCATTATTAGAGGTGATTAGCATGTTTGAAGCAATATATTAGTCCACCACAAATGCTTTCTAAAAGAAGGAGGGAAGTTATATTGAGTGTTTTATGACTTTTGTGAAGAGTCTAAATGCTTTTTAAAGGAGTTAAAAAGATGTTCACAATAGAGGAGCTGAATCAAGTCTCTTCAGGAAAACATTGTTACGGATGGAGAATTGATGTTAGCAAAGCAGTGTCAGGGAAACCAAATGGCATCAATTTAAGAATGTTGATACCAGCAGTACAAGAAGAAAATTCTGGTGGCATCATTCATCCATACACCCTCCACACGTTACAGCTTATACAGGAAGATCAATATCATGGCAAAAGTTGATGGAGGGCTGAGCCCTAAGCAATCTGGGATTTTGAATCTAGTGTGTCATTGAGTAGTGAAAAAGAGAGAGTCAGGATGGATGGAAGATGAACACACATGATATCTTCTCTTTCATACATACAACAAAGAAAAAGGGAATGGTTTCTCTTATTTGAGAAAGGTATTGAAGCACAAACCAATGACTGAGGAAAGCTGTGAGAGTTCCCCATAGAGGTATCCAATATGACAAGTCGTAATTATAAAAAGTAGATCTAGGTGCAAGTTTGAAAGTAGTCCAAGATGATCTGCCACCTGCAGTCTTGGGCCTGAGGCATGGGATTTTGTGCGTGACCGCAGCAGAGAGTTTATCTACTCAGAATATCTCGTTTTACTCATGGTAAAGAAAGCAAACACCAAGTATGTCTTTTCTGCTTTATCTCCTAACTCTGCACTCTCAGACCCTATTGTATTCATCTTCTGTAGAAAAGATGGCTTTAGTTTTTGATTAGTGATGAAAAAGGATTTTCTGATATTTTAAGAACTTATGTTTCTCTTTCCAGTGCTAAGAGAAGTCAGAATATATGAACACACTGTTCAATCCATGAATAATAAACAAGAGAACAAATCATTGTCCAGTTTTCTGAGTTCTCTCAGAAAGTGTTCTCTCACTGTCCAGCTCAAAGACCTTATGAGGGTTCTGAGGAACTACTGCCTTACCTGCAGTTCAGTTTTAGGCTAAAGCAAGGAGTAAAGAGCTAGAAGGGATCTCAATGTTTACACTAATATCTGCTAGCTGACAGTTGAACAAATTAAAGGTAAGGACAATGAGCAGAGGTTTTTTTCCATACTTAGATCAAATACTTGCCAGAGAAATTTATGAGATGGTGTAATAACTTCCTTTTTGTGGTGATAGATTTTGAAAGCCTGGGGCTTTAGGGCCTGTTTTTGAGAATTCTAGAAATTAACCTAGGTTGCTCTGTCTTTTTAACAGAGGCTTGAAGTTAGCTTGGAAAATTTCTGTCTGAGAAACAGCAAAGCAAAAAGTAAACAATATCCTGGTATTTGGCCTTTTTCAAAACAATGGTAAAAATGTCTTAAAATATATCTGCAGTTCTCACAAGCAGCTTAGGACCTTTCAAGGTAGCTTGGATCTCTCGCACAACATCAGCAACTTTCCCTTATCAAACAGATGGTCTGCAAAAATGTATTTTGCAGAGCTTTTCTCATGCTTCTGTGAACAACAGTTCTAGCTGGTATCAAAATAATAGTGAAAGTTCTCAAAACAAAAAAAACGATGATCTAATGCTTAGCCTAAGCCAACAGAATAGTTGAAAACAAGTGTATCTAGCAATGAAAGTGTAATGCTTTGTTTTCTAAAAAGTATAAAAACTGTAAGTTTTCTCACTAAAATGACTTCCTGGCTGAACTCCTGGCTGACTTGTTTCTAAGTCCTCCGGACCTGCTTACAACACCTTTTTTCCCCTGGAATGTTTTTGAAGCAAGGTAGTTGTCTGAGGATGTGTTCCACAGCTGCTGGGTTTGAACTAGCATCCAATGGACTTGGCTTGCTAGTCAGAAGAGAGGAATTTTGTGCTGCCTTGGAATTTGCTAAAGTCTCACAGCCATTTCAGGTTTTAAAAATGCAAATGATGTTACACAAGTATACTAATACTTAAATATTAGCCTATTCTGGTCTGTGACACAGATGTCTAAATTGATGACCAGAACCAGCTACGTATTGACATGGTACAATGCTCAGAGAAACAGAGCCTGTGCTTTCTGCTTGGATCTCTTTTTTCCACACACATTCTGTAATGGAGATTTCTTTTCCCATGCTGTTAGTTGTCTCACAGTGTTTGTTTGCAATATTTTGCTGGGAAGAAATGGTCCAGAGAATATTACTTTGTCCTTTCTTCTTTTTGCAAGATGTTCTCATCTTGATTGATAGCTTATTATCTTGATAACACAAAGTGGAGGAGCTGGTACAGAGAACTCATCTGAAGGAAAAAATATAGAGGTGATTTTCTGTATGTAAAGTACTCTGATACTGGAGTGACAAACATGGCAAGAAGGCCAACAACAAATAGAATTTAATTTATTATGGAAAACAACTGGCAAAACTGCAGCCATGCTTGGCTGTGTGGTATAAGTAAAACTATAATAATTGCCATTTATATACTCTGACTTGAAAATAGGCTGCTGTGCCATTTCTGTGTAGGCTGATATTTTGTGTTTTCCATACAAGATTGTTTTTTCCATTTGCATGCCACTCCCTTGGAATCTATCAGATGGATTATTCTGAAGTGACCTTGTTGTAATAATATGTATATTAAATTTATACATAGCCTCAAATAAAGCACATTATTTGAATTATTTACATTATTGAATATATGAGTAGGGCAAACAGTAGCAGTATTATTTTTATTTAATAATTTAATTTAATTATTTTTATTTACTATTATGGCTACTAAATTAAATTAGGAAAAGATAGGAGGATTTACTATCTATTTCAAGGGAAGTTATGCTGTTTGATACTAAAATTCACAGCATTTTTTTTTTTTTAATCTGTAGTATAGTAATAGAGAAATAACAGAGCAAATTTGCCCCATGGCAGGGGCAAACCTGCAGGGTGCTTGGGAGCCCTCTACAACCCCCAAGGGATGGAGCTTTCCCTGGCTGTGCTGGTGGGGTCCTGGCCGTGAGCCCTGTCAGCTGAACCCCAGGAGGTGGGATGCTCTCAGCAGCTTTGCAACAGCAAGGATAAATGAGCAAAGCATAGGCACATCTATGGGGTGATAACATAGTGAGCATTGGGGTATGCATCTCTTGAAGCATCTAGAAGGCATTTGTTTGCGATTGAATGTATGAGTAGACCAAACAATAGCAATATTAATAGTATTTAACGTGGTCCATTCCATTTAACCGTCCACTTAATGAGTTCCATTGCTCTATGAAGCTACATCAATACCTACTGTTCAGCTCCTCCGTTGTACCACACTTTCTCCCTGTACTCAGCACTGGTGAAACTGCACTTTGAGTACTGTGTTCAGTTTTCGGCCTCTAACTTCGGAAGGGACAATGAGGTCCTGGAGTGTGTCCAGACGAGCACAACAAAGCTGGTGAAGGGTCTCTAGCACAAGTCTTTTGGCCAGTGAAACCCACAAGAATGGCAGGTGAGGGACAGAGCAATGACTGATGAACACAAATGCTCACCAGCAGCAGGGTGGGGACTAAGTCAGATGACATCCTTGTCCCAGTGCCACTGGCTATTAATTCTTCTCCCTAGAGAGATAGGGTCTCCTCTCCTCCTGCCTGAGGGCAAAATTCTGCTACTCTCCTCATGGTTTTCTCACTTTCCAGATGCTCCTCAGCTCTCTAACTGAGGCGTAGGAGTGCTGGGGACATGCGGCTTTGAGAAAGTAAGTGGCCATGTGTCTTTGAAATTCCCTGTCAGGAGCCACAGAGTATAACTCAGTCAGCATGTTTGGGTGCAGGGAATTTCACTCCTTAAGCTTTGGTTCCTCATGCAAAAGAAAACTCTGTTTTTGCAGATTTAAACTTGTGACACTAATGAAAAAAGTAATTACATTGCACAACACATAAAAAAATTATGGTAGCCATCTATCTTTCTGAAACTTTGCAGTTATATTCAAATTTATCAAAGGCTTTTCCCCCAAGTGACATCTTTCTGTAAGTCCAGTTCATCTGCCAGAATATCGAGTCATCAGAATGTCTTCAATAATGAATCATTAGAATGTCATTAACATGATCCTCAGTATCAGTCATGGTCACAGGAATGCAATAAGCTAAGCCATGGCAGCACACTTCAAGCCATCTAACTGTTTTTTAAAGACTAATACACTTTTAATTTAATTTATTTTATTTTCAAATTATACAGCCATTTTTCAGTGATTCATTGTAACCATCATCTGTAATTTAGAGCAAAAAGATGTACATAAAAAGATACATAATTGCCTTTGGTATAAACACATTTTAGTCAATGGGTTTGTGGCAAAGTGAAATTAACCCCACAAAGACACCTTTTCATTACTCAGCTTGCCATACAGAATATTAATTAAAATACTCCAAATACCACTACAAAAATATGAATAATTGGACTTGTATGTAGCTGTGTACAAAATCTCTTCAAATTTGCCAGAAAGGTTGTCCAGAAGTAATGATTATAAGTCAGAAGAAACAGTGTGAGTTAACTCTTTTCTTACAAGTATCTGTGTTAGCAAAAAACCATTTCTGACAGCTTCTCCAGGAGCAGCCTGCATCTTTGCATTGATTTAGCACCTGCAAAGTAAAACATGCCCATAAAATGCACCTGAACCTGCACTGTCGTGTGTATGGTTAGAAAGGACAACCCACACTGAGTATCCAAGCATACAGCAAAGTAAGCAGAATCCAAAGCCAACCCAGTCCAAGTCGTCTGCCAAATTCAACTTAAGTGTAAGATGAAACAACATGTGGTGGGCTGATCATCCAATATATTTTTTGATAAATTCTACAGATTTTAGTAAAACTGGATAAACTGCTTCCAAAGACAGAATTTGATAAGATATAAAACCTATATTACCTTTTCCCTCCTGCTACATACTACATGGGTTTCCAAAGCCCATGTGAAAACAACCCCACACCCAACATAAGTCGCTGATCTTCACCTCAGGTGTGTTTTTCTCTGGTATGTCCTCTGTTTCCTTTTCACAAAGGAATTCCACTGAACATTTTCTGTTTAGGCTATCTCAAAAGGTATCATGTTACCAAAAATCTATGGCTGGTTTCCCAAAAACAGCTCACTTAATGATTCAAGGTGGGTCACTGTGCTGATATAAAGAAGAACAGTTTTAGCCCTGTATATTGCGATAGCAAATCTGCTGCTACTGTGGCAGGTTTTTGTTTAGTGGTTTTATCTGCTCACACTTGAGGCGAATTATTATCCTAGTTTATCTGCAACTGAACACTTTTAAATTAATGGAGTAAGAGAAGCAAGAAATGGCTTAGTATTGTTTGGTTTATTATTATAGTTATTTGTGCTTTTGTAGCACCTGAGAAAGGACTGGATCTTCATTACATTGGTAACATCTGAACTTAGAGAAAAATTCTCTGTGAGGGTTTTTCAGTTACACGTAAGACAAGATAGAAAAACTGTCAAAAGTAATACTGAAAATGGAGGACATTCTAAGAAGCTGATATGACTTTAGGTTTGGTTGGATATGTAACCTAATGGTCCCGAATGAAATTGCTTTATTTAAAATGAAGTAAGTAAATAGGGACAGCATTTCCTTATTGACCCTCAGTTCTTCATTGCAGTAAATGAACCATTTACAAAGAGCTGAATGGCTCATAGCTCTCTGCATTTAGCATCCTGCTATTTTCCAGGACATTTGCAATTGAATCAGACTGACTGAGCAGTTGCTCTGTGACTGAAGTTGCTTTGATTGTGTCAAAACTCAATGCTTTGCTGTTCTTTGAGCACAGTATTATCCTCAGTCACATGTTGACAACATTTTCTTGTGCTTCACCATCTCAAGATTGATGAGCCTATGTTTTTAAAGTTAAGGTTTTGAAACTTAACTAAGTCAAGTTTTTAAAAGCTAGACCACCTCATAGCATTCTAAGCATGGAGTAAATCTTGCACGTGAGAAGCTGGTGTTAAGGAGTCTCTGCAATTTGTAATCTTGCAATGGTTACTTTCCCTACTGCTCATTTATGAAGACCTTTCTGAAAATGCTGCCCACACCTGGAGCCCTTCACTTTGATCTAGAGAGTTGTCTTGTACTGATGTCTGCATTTTTGACTTGTATGAACCCACTGTTCAGGTTTTCCTGTTGCATGTCCTCCCAGGAAATTTGGACCCTGGGCCTGTGTACGGTTCCTTTCAGAAGCAGGACCTACGACAGCAATAAAAGTGATGTAAAACCTCTCCACTCATGAAGTATAGATAGTGTTGATTGGGATGATGGCTGTCAAAAGAAGGATAGATGGAATACAGCACTTAACAGATGAGTACCTATGAAATACAACAGTGAACAGATAGAAAAGGGTTGAGCAGCAGAATTTCAGTTTTGGCTTATGTGTTTTGTATGGGAAGACCTTCTGTCAGTCTGTCTGTGTTCAGTCTCTCCCTGGTACTGCTGGATGGTGTATGTGAACCTAGCCTGCTCTGTGCCCTGACCTAACTAAGGTGTCAAGGCTTGTGTCTAGGGATCTGTTTCTGTCAGTTATTAGCATGTGAAGGTGTGGGATTTTTTTTTAGTTGGTTTCTGGGTTTTGTTTTTTTGTTTGGGTTTTTTTGGGGTTTGGGTTTGTTGTTTTTTTTTTTCTTGTGGGTTTTGTTTTTGTTTGATTGGTTTTGTTTGGTTTGTTTTTTTTTGGTAAGAAAAAAAGACTAATTATATTTTCCACAAATTGTGAGGAAACAACAGCACCTTCCCTATTTTCATATAATGCCATGCTGGTATGCTTCAACTTGCAGAAGTTTTGGCCTCTTTGACAGCACTATTGTAAAATCACCTGAAGTTTTCAATCAGCCAGTTTTGCACAGAGAAGGAAAGCTTTTCAGAAAAAGACTTGGGAATAAAGTTCTGTGAATTTTTTCAAGTTCGTGTAAAAACTGCAATGCTCTGTCTTCCTCTTCAGTTGCTGCTGACACATGATGTCATGAACAAAGCTTGTCAGAGATGCCAATGTAGCTGCTCTTAACTTGTATTTCTGTAGTCTCTTGATATGTTGAATGCTCACGTTTGCTCAGGAAGAAGAGCATTTGTCATTTTCGGACTGAGGAAGTGGCAAGAGTAGATCCAGCAACCTTGATTTTACTTCATGGATGTACATCCTTTTGGGGGCTGACAGACTTGTTTTGTGGAGTTAATGGGTTTGGGTAGTAATAAGATGAACACAAAATCATCACTTATTTAGACTGTTTAGGCAGTTCAGATGCCAGCACCTCATTCAAGTCTAAACAGAGCAAATAGGCTCCAAAAAGTACACTTCCCTGGTTTTATTGAACAGAAAAACTTCTTAGGTCACAGTTAACGTTCAACTCATGTTTCTGCAAAGAAACATGGAAGTGGCAGCAAAGGAAAATATAGGTCTCAGATCAGCTAAAAATCACTGAAGAAAAGAAGGTGAATTATAACAGTTCTATTCTCTGAGGGTTAAAGACCCTTAAATCAAACAGCTGTGGTCATACCTCTGTCAGCCTGGGAACATTCTTTTTGAGAAGAAAAGAGGTAAATTTATACCAGCCCATATTTCACCACATAATCAAAGACTCCAAGTAACCTTCTGAAGCTCCTCCAAGGCTTTTTTTTTTTCCTTTTTGTTTAAAAAAAAAAAAAATGGGAAAAGTTTATTTTTGTGGAGACAAGTTTTCTTACTGGCTACTACTGACTTGTGTGAAGAGGCAGATTTACCCCATGCCTGTGTTTAGATGGAGCTTTGTAGCATTTTACTGCGCATTCTTAGATGGTACTTTAAAGCTGCTGATGCTCAGTGTTCTTGGAGCATTTTTAATTTAACTTGATGACCCTTGTAGAACTTCAGCTAAGCCAATTCCCAGAGAAAGGAAACTATGTAGTATTAGCTGTTCATTTGGGAAATTTCCAAGTCCTGTACTGAAGCAGATGGATATCTGTAGCCATAGGCATGTACAATCCTTTCTAGATATCCCAAAGCTGCAGTTTGATCTCTGTCTATAAAGTTAAGAGGGAAAAGACTAAAATATAAATAAGGCATTTATATAAGTATGGGATCAAAACCCAACAACAATACAAGAATTAAGAAATATTAAATTTCTAATTTGAGGTAGCTACTAGCTATCTTTGAGGGACTAAGGAAATAGTGTTTCAGTAGTTATATGCTCTAGTCATAGATGAAATTCTACCCATTTTTGAAGCATGTGTATATTTTTGAATATATGTATTGGGTCTGGCTGGGTTGGAGTTAACCTTTCTTATGGCAGCTCTCCTGTATCTGTTCTCTGTATTTGTAGCTATAAAGGCCTTGATAAAACAGCAGTGTTTTGGTCCTTGCTGCACAGTGCTCTCTCAGCATCAAGGCTGCCTCTCCAGCCCCACCCAAAGGCCAGTGGGCTGGGAGTGGGCAAGAGGATGGGAGGGGACACTGTTGAGACAGATGACCCGGGCTAATGAAAGCAATATCCCATACCATATGATGTCATGCTTAGCAATAAAAGCTAACAGAAAGGAGATGGTAGGGGACTCTTGTATTATGACATTTGTTTTCTGACAAAACTGCTAAGTGTACTGAGGGCCTACTTACTAGGAAGTATCTGGACATCATCTGTTTGTCAGAAGTAGAGAAGAAATCTTTTTGTTTTCCTTTGCTTCCATGTGCAGCCTTTGTTGTTATTTTATTAAACTGTCTTGATAAGATTTTTTATTGTATTTTTTTCCGTATTCATCTGAGAAGGGAGAGTGATAGAGTGGCTTGCAAGTGACATGGTGGCCAGCCAAAGTCAAGCCAACACAGTTGCAAAATAGTTTTAGTTTCACGTTGAAGCATTGTAAGGCATAACTAAGTATGTGAGGTGCCTTTAAGTAGTTCCAATTGGGAAGAGAATCCAAGTTCCTTGTTCTATGAAGTTTTTCAAAACCTGTGTTAAAGGGAACACTTTTCATTCTTCCCATGCTTGAAATGTCTTTCTAAATTGCTGGAACATTTGGCAGACCAAGAGATCCAGCCTAGAAACTTAAGTGTTGTTGTTTAAAGGGAAGGTCTTTCATGAAGTTATTTTAAAATTCCCAAGGGTTCTCATTCTGAAGAGGTTCTCCTGCATCTATAAAAAGAATTTATAAAAATATCAAATTAGTATGAAGTCAATGGTTATTTTCCCAAGATTTAAGTGCATTTTTGGTTACTTGAATAGCAATGAAAATTGACTCTATTAAACGTATTTGTTGGTACATTAAGCTTCATAAAGTAAGTCTTATGTAGGTCACAAATTTCAAGACACTGAGTTATGCTATGTTACATTATGTTATGTTACATTTGAACTAAGTTTTCTATCAGTTTTAATTTTCAAACACACCTCTTGAAGTTAGACAACATTAACATATTACAAGGTTTAGTAAAGAGAATAAAATACATTACTGTTAAATCATTTGAATGTGGGAAACAGATGCTCTGGGCCCTAAGAATATAAATGAAATTTGCAAAGACAATCTAAGATCCAGGCTGTTGTTTTGTGAAGTTCGGAATAGCACTTAAACTATTGGTTTATGATATATGAAATTCACTGGCTATAAGGTATTTTTGAAAACTGTGTATTCAAGAGATGTATTAGAAACACTTTGACTCTTTGCTGTATGCAGTCCCATGTTAGCTAACACATGGGAACTAAAATAAGTTCTAATCTGAGGTGGAATTTATTTTCTAACTTTAGGGAAATTATATGTACCTCCATCTTCGAATGGTTCTTTAAAAGCAGTAGGCTGTCAGTCTTTCCTCTCTTGTTGTTGTGATTTAATAACGTTGGCATAACCAGATGTGACATTTTTAGATTAATAGACAATATAAATAAAGAAGATTAATTATAAACAATTTGAAAAAGGAAAACAATAACTTAGTGCATCAGTTGCTGGCAAAGAAAATTGATTGTTACTTATTTTCATAATTCATTAGTATATGGTAGTTTTGGGTGGAGGGAAGAGGGTTATTTCAAATTCCAGCTTCTAAATCTATCCGAGTAACATTTGTCAAGCACATTTGATGGACAGCAGAGCCCTGCAAAGCCATTTGCAGACAGGGGATGTTTTTTCTGATGCTTGGGCATGGGAACTGCCCCAGCACCACTGGGAGGAGGAGAAGTTTGGGAATAATTTACTGCATTGATAATTCACTGCCTTTACTGCCTGCAGTAAAGGCTTAGTTCTGCCTGCCTGAGATGTCTCCCCAGTTGCTCTCTGGCATTTCCCAACAGAAAATACTCTGTCTAAACCAGTTCTGATAGAAATTTGTCCAAACACTTCTAAAAAACCACCAGTCAAATAGACCTCATAATCTCCCCATGCAACCTATTCCAGTGCTAGGCCACTTGGGCTGGTAGAAAACTATTCTTGCTTCATCTCCTGAATTTCCAGGGTAAACTTATTATGCTTAATCCTTTAATAAGTCGACCTAGAGAGGAATTTATTTTCTTCCTTTTAGTAGGAAGCTTTGAAAAGTTTTGAAGACTGCTGTGTTTCCCTTTGGTTTTCCCTAATTGAGACTAAAGCATTCCATTCATTTCAGGGTAGCAGATAAGTCAGACTTGGTATATCACAACATGCACTGACAGTTGTTGTGTATCCCTAATGCTTAGAAGTTTTAGTACTGAATTACAAGCAATTTATTAATATCTAACTACCTCCACACATAAAAACATAGCTCCCTGAAATAGATCCAGAGCCTCTTATGCTAACTTCTGATTGCATCTGAAATGCCCTTTGTGCTAGGTGTGAATGCAAATTAAAAAGACAGTGGGAAACAGCTGGCACCCTTGTTATTCACAAATGTTACTATTTTGTAAAGTCCTTCTGCTTGGTTAAACCACAGAAACTGCTTGAGAAAATGTTGATGAATATGGATGCTTTATGTTGCATGTAGTCTTAATTGCCATAATTTTCTTGTAGTTGAGGTTGATCACATAGGCTATGACAAAAATCATGTCTGAAAAGACAACCAAGGGGTCAAGAAATGCAGTGCTAAGCTGTGAGTTAAGAAAGATAAACAAGAATTTGTAGAAATGACTTGGGAAGAAAAATCAGTTTTCTTCTGTTTTTAAAGGCATTATTCCATTTTGGTGTAATGGTTTGATTAATAAACTCCTCAGAGCAAAGGCGATGTGATATTGAAGTATACAAATGTCCTGCTGCACTGATAGGGCACGAGATCCCAAAGCCAATAAGCCAAGCTCAGAGTTAATAAGAAGCTGGGCACTCTCTTCTCTCCCCAAATACAAGAAAAATCAGAGCAAACCACTATAGAATTTGATTTCCAATGCCTTTAAAGCAGCTGATAAGTGTATTTTCACAAAACAGTGCCTTGGAGTTATCCTTCTTGTCCACTTTCAATGATTCTTGTACCTCTAGTTTTAACAGGATGTATTTAAGTGCAGCAGGAGTAGAGAAGGTAGCTGGTGACAACCAAAAAATGAGCAACGACATTTGATTACTCAGCTTTTCAGTCTCTGAAACAGTACTTCAAAGGCAACTCTCCCCTCCCCATCTTCTCTTATCCCATTCAGAAAAAGACTTGATGTGTCTAATAGGAACCTGAGGGAACGGCCTAAGTTGTGTCAGGGGAGGTTTATGCTGAATATTAGAAAAAGATAATTCACCCAGAGAGTGGTTGGGCACAGGAACAGGCTCCCCAGGGAACTGGTCACAGCACCAAGCCTGACAGAGTTCAAGAACTGTTTGGACAATACTCTCGGGCACATGGTGTGACTCTTGGGAAGAGTCCTGTGCAGGGTTAAGGGTTGGACTCAATGATCCTTGTGCGTCCCCTCCAACTCACCATATTCTGTGATCCTGTAGTTCTGTGATATTACACTTGGAAAGAGATTAGTGAGAAAAGATTAAAATCTAATTGTCTTTATATGTCATTCAGTAATTTGTCTCAAACAATGGAAGACACAAGATTATAATTAAGGCTTCCAGCTCATGGCAAGATAAAATGCACACCATGATAGCAAAGCAATGGTTGAATGGGTGTTGCATGTCATAAAGTTAGCGCCTCAGAGAGACACTATTGTTCCTTTCTGAGCCTGTGAGCTGTTCTCTAATTGACAGGGAAATTAGGAGCAGATGATGATTTTGGAGGCAAATCTTTTCTTCTGGAAATCTCAAATGTATCTTATGCAACAGCGCCAGCTTAGCAGAAGAGGGCACAGGCAAACAAAGGTTTTCAGCTTGAAGTGTAATGACATCACCCAGAAGTGACTCCCTGGGTTGCATCTAAGCCAAGGAAACCCAAAAGCAGAATGTATATATATATATACATGCGTATAGTTTTAATTTCATTAAGACTGGCTGGATGTGTTCTCCAGATTGCAGAAGCTTGGTTTATTTGGCTGCACGGCTGGGTAATGGGGTGACTGGCAGTCTGGTCTCAGCAGTTTTCTCTATGCATGCAGAGAACAGTGACACAGCCTGGGTGCAGCATGACCTGGACAGACAGGAGAGACGTTGTGTAGGGTAGGGTGCCCCTCCATCACCTTGCACCATCATGTTTGTATCAGAGCTGAACTGAACTCTGGCAAGGCATGTAGCCAGGCCAACACTGTGAGGCATGGGCTTGCCCAGCATGGCCTTTTGCCAGAATTTTAAAATTAGTCTGGGTACCAAAATTTGTTTTTTTATCTCCTGCAGAGAAAGAAGGCTATTTACTGCCTTAGCAGAGGAACTCAGTAAGTCCAGCAATCCCTGAAATGCCTCAGAGCCAGAAATCTCTGCAAATGCAATATGTTAGCCATCTAATTTCACTCCATTAAAGGGTTTATTTGAGAGGGCAGAACCTTTCCTGATGGAAATCGCAGAGTGGAGTTCAGTGAAAGTATATTAGCTGTCAGGTGCATGTACCAACCACCAGGTTACAGCCTATTTAGAAATGAGGTTATTTCAGACCGCAGTTTCTCATGACAAAGCAATGCATTGCAACACTCTTGAAATGTTCTGCTCTATTCTTCCATCTCTCATCATCCTCCTAGACCTTCTCTCTGTCCTCATCCTTATGCACCGGCTTTCCAGCTCTGCTTCCTGTGGCTACACTGCAAAATGGATCCTTGATTTCTATTTGAAGTAACCCCCTCTTTCCTTCAATGACTTTCTTTAATGTCTGACTTGTTTTTGAGTTCGTAGTTCCCTGACTCATAAGCTACACAAGCAGCTATTCTGTCCTGCAGAAGAGCAGGGACACAAAGCACCAGGAAGTGGTGAGCTGTAGGGCATGAATACCTTAAAACTCCTGGATGCTTCATCTTGTGAAACCTCAGCTTAAGTCATTTCTATTAAAGTTACTCTTCTGGGGATAAACTATGTACAGATTGACAAACACTATAAAAGCATATAAAAATGACACTCTTTTCTACTGTTTTGGAAACTCCCTGGATGATGATGGATTTCCAGGCTTGATTTACAATGATTGGAATTGTTGGTTGAAAAGAGGGAGTATGCTCCCAATACATCACATCTGCAAATGGGAAATATGCAGTCCAATTCTCAAAAGCAGCAGCAAACAAATCTACAATATTGTAAGTCAAAAAGCAACACAAAAAAAGATAGTATATTCCTTTTTTGGCATTGGTGGGGATACAGCCTTGTATTTTCCTAGACTTTCTTGAAATTAAATGTTTTGTTTCAGAAGAAGAGGAACATTACAGTTGGGATTCAGTTCAAAAACAAGATACTCAAACTACCGTTTCTACAGGTAGGCAGTTTCCAGGAGTTTCAGCCCCCATCAGAGCTGTCAATGCAGTCATTTATGCCTGTAGAGCAGTCCACCTCACCCCAGGGCAGCTGTTCAGGGTGGGACTGAATTAGTTTCCTCAACACAGGCTTCTTGTGGTGCTTGAGTTGCCCAGGAGGTCTCCTTAGGACAGGCAGACATGTCAGGCACAGCAGATCTCCACCCTTTTGTGGCAGCAACCAAAGTCATGAAAGATAATTTACAGCTTCTAAAATTACCCTGGACACCTATATTTAGGCTACTGATTATTACTGTAGCAGTTAGCTAAATAACTTTACTCTCTCAATACTGTAGCAGTTAGCTAAATAACTTTACTCTCTCAATATATGGTTGATGGCACTGAGCTAGTGCACACAAACTTTAGTAGGATATCACATGGATATATTTGAATCCCTATACACAGATGTATATATTTAGATGTCTTATTCTCAGTATGAATTCCATTCTATTTGTCAAATTAAAATAAACAACAAGTTGTTTATTTTTGAGAAAAATCAAGTGAAGTTTAATATGAATACTTTTTATATATGCGATAGCTTTGCAGATAAACTGAGGAATCAGCTCATTGTAGCATCTCTGGGCATGCACATATTTGGCAGTGGCTCTGTTCGCTTCTGGTCCTAAATATTGACATTTCAGACTTTTGCACTTAGGGTACTATGTGAGACTCAGCTCTTATTTTGTGCATCAAGCTAGAATGAGCAATAAATGATAAGTGGTTAAATTCAGCAAATATTCATGCTCACACGAATGCCCTGATGATCTTGTGGGTCCCTTCTAACTCAGCATATTCTGTGATTCTGTGATTCTGGCTGTGGTCTTATAATGACATTCTCCCAAAATTCCTTCTGAACAAAACCTCTTTGCCTATGTGAATAAGGATGAAGAGAAACACTGAAGGAAAAAGCTTCCCTAGTTCCATTCAGATGACAAATAGCAGCTACAAGATGTTATATTTAATTGTGTATTTTGGTATTTCATCCTTCCACCCAGATGCAGCAAAATCATCCAAAGTTTGACTATCCAATTTTTAGTATGAAAACTATCTTCCTATGTTTTTTGAGAGTAACTAAAAACCTCCTGATGTGTTACTTGCACAGGGCAGATTTCCCCATCCGACAGCTAAGTGGGTAAAATCAACCCAGTAATACGTGTTCCAAGGAAATTTTCTCAATTGGATAAAAAAAATTGACCTCCATCACTTATTTCACTTTCTTTGTTTGTTACTACTTAGTGTAGGAATAATTCAAGAACTTTTTTTACAGGTGCAGCCCCAGGAAAGAATTTATGTCAAAGCACTGTGACTTATTCCTTTAACCAATTGAAACTGGCTAGAGGAAATGTGTTAAAAACATGATGAAACACTGAATGTCTAGTCATAAGTAGAATAAATGATGGTGACATTTACATGCTGGGCATTAGTAAGCTAGTGAAGAAATCCTCCTGTTTAAATTTGGTAATTTTTTAAGTAGCTAAGTATAGTATTTAGTTCTCTGGACACATATTTTTTTTTTTTTAAACTAGACATTAATGATACTGGTGCTTATATTTCATTTGGACAGTGACAGGCTTTGGCATCTAAAGTGAATATTTTCTTGTGGTTTGCATTTACATCTGATACAGTATCTTGTCAGGAAGAAAAGACCTACTGGTGTACTCATGGAAAACTATTGGCAAAAGAAATGAATACTGATTTCCCTTCTAATATTGATCAAGGTTGCCAATAAAGAGGTGATTTATTTCATTGCTCTTAGAATTTGAGTTTCTCCTCTACTCCACAGAGTTCCTTTAATCTATCTTTAGCCAAGGAGGATGTTTCTGATTCAGAGAAGAAAAGCCCTTTTAGTGTTGTGCTGCCAAAGGGTGAACTCGAGTCTTCAGACCCTCTAATCGGACTAATGTTTCAGGGCAGGCCAGAAGTGAAGAGGAAAAAAATGAACCACTTTAGGGGAGAGGAAATTAACACTGCAATACAGAAGTTCTTGAAGCTAGGGGAACACATTTTCTTTTGATCTATTATTGTTAATATGCAGGCCTGAATAAAATGGATAGATTAATTTGAAAATAGTCCATAACCCATTCATAGATAATGAACTAATTATGAAATCTTAAAATAAAGAAGTGCATTCTGTGGTTCTGATCGAAGTGGCTTGAGCAGAAATAGAAATGAGAAATAGATGTGTTTGTGTATCCAACTGCTATACAGAACCAGTGTGCTTCTGCCATCTCTGAAGGGTTGCAGGAGGGACCCATTCACCATTATAATTTATTTTCACAAGTCCCATGATCCATAAGCAGCCCACAAAGCATCTTTTACAAGAAGCTTTGGAGAGAACTGGAATGCTACCACGCTGGCCCACTGTCAGGCATACAGAGGGCATGGTACCAGTTAACAATAGGTTTTCTGGTCAGACTGAGCCTGCTATTTCCAGGCCAGTGGCAGAAAAAGAAATAAACTCTGCCGCAGGCAGTGATAGAGTGACAGCAGCATTTGTGAGCCAGAACAGGCCATCAGTTTGGTGTATATTATTGAATTTTAGGCAATTATTCTCAAGAGTGGTTACTTGCACCTGACTAAAATACAGCTGCAATTCTTCCTTGGCTTATTCACACTAGCAGGAGTGTTCAAATTCCCCATTAAATTCTTAGAGCTCTTAAAATCTGATTTCTGGTGTAAGAATTTTATGGAAAGTGAGTCTTTTTGTTAGACTCCAACACTCATTTAAAAATTGCTGAATCTCTAGCTCTGCCAACTGTGAAACTCACGCATTGGGCTATTGCTGGACACAGATGAAGGGTGTTCATTAAAAAATATTGAACCAATAATTCACTGACATTTCTTGCTGGATTTGCCTAGCTCTATTAGTTCCTAAATCTCTAAGACCTTTTCAAACATATGGAGTGAGACTGAGAAAATAAAATGAATCTGTTCTAATGGAGACATTTGTCACCAAGGCAGATCAGCAAGTCTGAAGTTAAAGAACAGACACTGGGAAATTGCTAAAAAACCCCAAAAAACAACCTGCTGAAAAAAAAAAAGGTTAAAACCTATGGTCCCAAAAATTCATAAACTGTACCAGTCAAGAGCAGCTGATGCCCCAGACCAGACCTCATCCAACTCCTTTTGTCTGAGCAGTGAACTGGAGCAATAAGGATAGCTGAAGCACTGGCAGTCTGAAATACAGAAATGCTCAACATCAGGAGTAGTTTTTCCTGAATATATGCCATGGGAATTGCTTGAAACCAACGTGGCTACTTAAAATATTCATCAGTTACCTAAAGGTCAGAAGAAAGTATACTGAAGTGATTGTACATGAGTCAAGCATTCTGTGACCTTCAAACATGAACAGATACTTGATAAAAACAGAAAAGACATTATATACTCAGAAACAGTGAACTTGACTGATGAACAAATTTTCTGGTGGTGTAAATGAGCCAGTGTTGCTGTTTATTTTATGCGATACATAAATTTTTGGCTTCTGTTACAGTATAAACTGCATCTAGAAAAGGTGTTTCTAATCAACCATGCTATCTTTCATTGTCAGAATATGGAATATATATTAAATGTAAATCAGTACCGAATACTTATGCTTACTCGTATATATGGATAAGACACTTTTCTCCTCTGCTTCTTATCTCTACTTCTATTTCTACTTATTACTGTTGGTCTTTCAAAGTTTATATGAAAAGTGATTCCAGGGAGAATCTGTATTAAGACCCACCTTTCAGGCAAAGCCATAGATTATCAGCTTCCTTATAATGAAGTAATTTTTTACCCTAAGAAATAAAGACAAGAATTTCTAGTAGTGTTCAAATGGTTCATTGCAGAGCTATAACAAAGTGGTATGTTTCCTTTCTAATGAAAAAAAGTTGATATGCAAATCATATAGTGGTACTGGGTGTACAGGTATAGCACTATCTAGAATATATTTATTCTACAGAGCCAAGTGCTCCTGCTTTCACTAACAGAGAACAGCAGCAATATATATTCATAGCAGTACTCAGAATTGCTGGCATTCGGCTGCTGCTGTCCGCATTGGCAGATAAGCATTCTTCAAGTTGATAATTTTTACATTTGAAGGACTAGAAGCAACAAAAATCAGAAGTGGATTTGTAGGATGGAAAAGAAAAACAAAAATATGGCTACTAATGATGTGCAAACATTGGCATATTGCTCTGGAGATAGCAGCAGCAAGTGAATCTGTACATTCGAGTTTTAAATTAGAAAAAACAGGCAATGAGGTAAAGTTTTCATTATGTAAGGGGATAAGAAAAGGAAAAACAGGTAACCCCCCCCTTTCTCCATAGTTGATTTTGAAATATAAAAGGCACATGGATGTTAGGATGGTAAGAGGAAGCATATCAAGTCCAGTTTGTTAAGTAGGAAATGAGAAATAATGATAGCAAGATAACATGCTACAGGAAACTATAATTTCTAATTGTGGATTTTGCGAGTTGTGGGATTTAGTGATTAAGACTAATGGCAACTTCAATCATATCATTTATTTGTGTATGAATGCACCCATAAAACTTTGCTTTCCCAGAACTCTAGAAGCTGTTATGTTTTTGTATGATATTATGACCAAAAGTAGCTAAACTTGATATCCACTTGAAAATGCAAATAGAAGCACAGGAACCCTGATGACAAATCCTTTTTTTCAAGAACTTCACCCACAGACTTTCTTCATCTGTCTTGATAAGAGAAGTTGTGCTTCACTGCAGTGGCCTACACAGGTCTACACTGAGGGGAGAAAGATCCAGGGCAGCTCCTGTCCTTCTTCCTTCTCCATACTCTTTCCAGGAGCATGTTGCTAGCCCAGTCCTTGAAGCTAAGTCCTTTCTAGCTAAGGCTAGAAAAAGGCCTTAGATTTTGTCTCAACTCTCAAACTCTTTACCATGCCTTTAAATCTCTGATGAAACACAACAAATCCACAGATACAACCTTCTTTCCAGATCCAATAGAAAATTAATCTATCCCATCTCTGTGAAATGGACATAAAAATATAGGAAAGAGAAACAGCAATGCAGAGAGCTGAAGATGTAACATTCTGGGAGACAAGAAACTGCAGCCATCCTGCCTCTCTGCTGCTCCTGGACACTTCCTGCTCCAGCTGACAGAACAGTCGGGAAAATAGGAGATTTGGGAAAGAACATGTAAGCTTTCTCCTTGATGAGCATAAAGGGTATCTTTACCTTTCTCTCAGAGGTTACATTTGATGAGCTAAAATACCCTTCAAACTCAGCAGTAGCTATTTCTCAGGTCTTATTTCCCCCCAATCTCTTTTCATATTTCTTTTGAGAGTAAAATATTATGTTTTACAAGAAGTGTAGAAACTTTGCAACGGAGAAATGCCATTTAGACAGTCCTATCCTTAGGTCCAGAATGTACCCTGTGTCCTTTCTTTCAGCTATCTATACATTTGTTCAGGAGCTCATCTTTCTGTCTTTTTGAAGAAGTAAATATCTCTATTTCATTGAATCACTTTCAGCTTATTCCACGTTTCTTCTGATGCATATGAAAAATTGATTAGATTACTTTAGACTGTGAGTTAAATTAATAGTTGGTAATTCTTACCTGGAATTTCATACTGTGAACTGATTTTTCTCTTAGTAATGCATTGTCTTATAATATGTTTGATCAGCTTCTTGAAGTTACATAATCTTCACAGTGCTGTGGAGAAAAGTACATAGAGAGGCCATGTTTCAGTTTACCTATTTAATAAAATATTTTGACTTCTGAAGTAAATTGTTCTTAGTAGATGAGGGAAAGTCTATGGCTGTTGTCTATCTAGATTTCAGTAAAGTGTTTGACACTGTCCCCCACAGCATTCTCCTGGAGAAGCTGCCTACATTACTTATAAGTGCCTATGCACTTTTCTGGCCTCTAGTGCATTATTGCTCCTAGAGACAGCAAACCAAAGGCAAGTAAACAGCATGGTTCAAGAAGGCAAGGCTGGATGTTTCAGGAGGGAGTCTCGGTGGCTTCAGAGGTAATGGCTGGGATCCAAAAAAAATGGAAAAGGGAAATATACCAATAGGCCCCATATAGAACGTGAGTGCCATTAGAAAAATCTTGAGCGGTTAAATAAATGTAGTGGTTTAACCCTCCATCACTTTATCACTCTTCTCTGCAACCGGACAGGGGAGAGAAAATATAACCAAAGTTTCATAAGTTGAGATAAGGACAGGGAGAGATCACTCACTGATTACCATCATGGGAAAAATATACGTGACTTGGGAAAATTAATTGAATTTATTACCAATCAAAATCAGAGAAGAATAATGAGAACTGAAATAAATCTTCCCCCCACCCCTTCATCTTTCCCACAGTCTACCTCCTCCCCTCCACAGCGCAGGTATATGGGAATGGGGGTTATGGTCAGTTTGTCAAATATTTTTTATGCTGCTAGTCAGAGAAGGGAGTCTTTCCCCTGCTCCAGTATGGGGTTCCTCCCACAGGAGACAGTTTTCTATGAATTTCTCCACTATTGAACCTTCCCACAGACTACAGTTCTTCACAAAGTAGTCCACTGTGGGTCCATTTCGATAGGGTGCAATCCTTCAATAACAGCATGCTCCAGCATGGGTTCCCCACAGAGTCACAAATCCTGCCAGGAAACCTGTTTTAGCATGGGCTCCTCTGTCCGTGGAACCATAGGTCCTGCCAGGAACCTGCTCCAACATCAGCTTCCCACTGTGTTACAACTTTCTTTTATGGATCCACCTACTCCAGCGAGGACTCCTCCACAGGCTGCAGGTGGATCTCTGCACTCCTATGGCCCTCCATGGGCTGCAGGGGCACAGCTGCTCCACCATGGTCTACAGGTGGATCTCAGCTGTGGCGCCTGGAGCATCTCCTCCCTCTCCTTCTCCACTGACCTTGGTATCTGCATAGTTGTTCCTCTCACATATTCTCTGCTCTTCTCCAAGCACCATTACTTCTGTTCAGTAACTTTTTTTCCCTTCTTAACTATCTTATCCCAGAGGTGATACCACCACTGATGGGCTTGGCCTTGGCCAGCAGCAGGTCTGTCTTGGAGCCGGCTGCCATTGGCTCTTTCAGACACGGAGGAAGCTTCTGGCAGCTTCTCACAAAAGCCACCCCTGCAGCCCCCACTGACTCCACTACCAATAACTGGCCATCCAAAACAACAGAATAAATCAAGAATGTTGTCATTGTGTGAACACTTCTGTGTTTTTATGTGTTATGTCTTAAAAAAACCTTGCGTATGAGGAATAGGAATGCTGATACTACCTATTCATCTATGCCTTTTCCAATTTCTGGCAGGCTGTTTTAGATATAGAGACAAAATATTAATAAATCTATTTCAGAAGGTAACTTTTTCATATACATTCGTGAACTTTTAAAGGTTCAGCAAATGTAATCTGCAATACCTGGCTGAGGTATATTTAATATGATGTAGCATATGAGCTGTAGAATAAATTTAGTATAATCGCCAAATACTGAATAAAGTTGTAAAATAATTTATTGGAGTAACAGATCTCAAGCAGAAAGTAAAATTATAAATTGCTAATGAAGTAGGCATTTAAAACTGGAGTTATGGTGTATAATTTATTGCATTATTAAAGAATTAAATTACTTTTGTGCAATACAACAGGATAAATGCAAGGCAAGTAAATGATCAAGAGGATGACAAGTGGGGAAAGCCAATTCTTATGCAATGTTGTGGTGTAGAATCAAATGGATACAAATGCGGAAGTTGCATCTCACATTGTGAGCATTCTTGAGATTTAAAGAACTTTCTCCCACAAACTACAATAAAAACAAAATCTGAACACTTTAATAAAAATAATCTATTTTTTTTTATTCCAAATAATTTCAATAAGAATGTTGTTTCAATATTTTATTTTTAATTTCTGTTGCTTTAAATTAATGCCAGAAGGAAGTGTTTTTGAATCAAGTATCTAGAGATACTTTTCAGCTAAATTGTATTAAATTAGCATGCTTTAAAATGACAGAATCATTTTTTTAACTATAAATTAATTTAAATGAAATTTCCTTCAGTGGAATTACAATGTCTGAAAGACTCCTGAACAGAACTGCTTAAAACTTAACTCAGAGCACAGAGATAAGTCTTAAGAGTACTGTGAAACACCTGCAGTTGCAAACGTTCTGGGTGCCTTGCTGTACTGGGCTGCAGCTCTCTCTTAACTAAAAGCTAAGGGTGAGAAGATACACCAGTCATTGGCATGAAACTTTTTATACCCATCAACAACAATTGTATACCATTCAAAGTGCCAAATTGATAAGAATGGGGAATAATTTTGTGTTTTATAGAAATTAGAATATGGAGCAGTAAATAGTTCTCTCCCTGCACTATAGAAAATTGATGATAGCAGTTTTGGGGACCAGAGAGGGGGTCAAACAGGAAGGAGGTGCTGGGACAGTGATGGGGGCATGCACCTTTCAGTCTTCCAAATATAAACAAGAGTCACTTGACCACGACTTCATCCTTCACGATGATTCTTCTGCATGAGTTCAAATAAACAGTTTTGAGGCTTCCTAAACTATCTTGCATCCCATCCCAGAGGATTTCAGAGCCAAACATGATTGAAGTCTTACCAGTACAGCTGAGCCAGAGGACACAATCTCTGAGAGGAAAAAAAACAAACCTGAAGAGGGAGAGTACATTAAAACACACTCTAGAAAAGAAGAATAGATAGCTAATAATTATAAAAGTAAAGACTAATTCAGGGAAAGAGATAGGAGATGCAATTATAACCAGAAGTGTTAGTGTGATTAAAAAGAGACAGACAAGACAGATGGACGTGACCAGAGGTGAAGTAAAATAAACAAGTTAGAACTTAAATAGTCAAACTTCTTACTCATGTCTTAAATCTTTCTGGAGCCAAAAATGTATTTAAATAACAAAAAGGAAAAGTTGCAAAAACTGTTTTTCCATTCTAAGAACTGCAGGTTTTTCTGCAGAGAAACAAAGTAAAAGACTTAACAAAAATGGGAGATGCCAGAAGAGGAGGGAAATAAAAGAAGGAAGTGAAACTGAAGGAATAAAAGGCAAAATGCTCACAGCTTTAGGACAGAAGCATTCAATATAATTTATTCATATTCATTTCAGCCTGTGATTTAGGGGTTGTCACAAGGTGACTTACTACAAGCAAGGCCTCTCACAGCCAAGGGATTTCCTGTCATATTCACATTCTGAAGCAAAACTGTGCTGTCAAAGCTATATTTTCATTTTTTAAAAAAATTACATTATACTACTTTCTCAGTGCAAAACAGAACTAACATGGACTCAAGAGATTGCCAAAGTAGAGTTGCCTTGCTTTGTTTGCAAAATAGCCTTATACAATTGCCCTAAACCTTAAGTTTCTCCACTTAACATTATCTGGGGAAGTATATTCAAAACTTTAGTCCTCCGACTGACCGCATTTGTAACTGTATTTCCATGAAATATATTTGTTGCTTTTCCACTGCAATCATCGTTCAATTATTGCCAGATAAAACTATTTCGTGACACAATACTTCTGAAGCAACCTGGAACTGAAATAAGTAAACCTAAAATTTATAGAATTTCACAGGAAAATGATTGGCATGGAAAAATCTGTACCAACATATTTTATTGGTGTATTTAATTCAAATAAAAATTACCACAATAGGAAATGAAGCAACATGTTAATCAACATTCTTGAATTATCTGACCCAACACAAAAATTCTTCTGCTCTTTAGCATGATGCTGCAGAATTCATGGGCTTCTCTGGAAATTCTAAAAGAGGAGTGGGGAACATTTCACAGACTTTTTTTTTTTTTTACATTAGACATGTCCTTTAACCACTCAGATTTCTCTTAATGGTCAAGAGAGAAAAATAAACTATTCAGCAGATGTTTTGGTTGCACAGCAATTTTGTGAGTAGATGTGTGCACTGGTCAGATGTTGTAGAACTGGATGTCATCTGGAAAAGAGCCACAAGTGCAATCTGTACCTTGAAGAAGAGCTTTCTCTCATTCTCAGCAACATCACTGAAGAACAGCTGGATGTTAATGGCCTCTTTTGCTGGCTGGTGAAAGGCTTTTCCAGTGGTAACCAGTGGTTGGAAGTGCCAGTCAGGCAGAATTGAATTAGAAATAGAGAACAGCTGTAACCAGATCTGACAGTGAGAGTAAACTCCAAAGTAGAAGTACTGAATTGTTTGGGTACCTGTTTGTCTTTAAAGGCTCAAAGAAATCAGAGTATAGGGTTTAAATGGCTAAGTGTTCTTGGGTTTGGTTTGTGGGTATCTGGGTGAAATGCAACGTTTTTTGAGATACAGAAGGTCAGACTTCATGATCCTATAATCTCTGATCTTGATCTTCAGAAACACAGAAATTATCTCTGTTGTATTGAGGGAACTGAGGAAAAAAACCCTGCTGCTCAGCTCATCTAAAAACCCCCAGTCATTGTGTTAAGTGTTTATATTGCTTTGAAATGCGCATGTGAACATTAAGGATGCTGTAGAGAATGAGAATCTGAGATTCCAAGAAATCTGTTGCATTTCTGCACTTAAGAGATGGAAGCGTGTTTGCCAGTTTTAATTTCCTTAGGAAATTTTTCAGATACTGGAGAGTTTTCTGAGTGTGAGCACTGTTCGCAAGACTGATAGCAAAACATAGGGAGCTTTGAACTTCTGTGCACACTTTCTAGCCAGAATCAGAATCATTACAGTTGGAAAAGACCTCTAAGATTAAGTCCAACCACTAGCCAGCACTGCCAAGTCTACCACTAAACCATGTTCCCAAATGCCACAGCTACATGTCCCTTGAATACCTGCAGGGGGAATGACTCCACCATTTCCCCCTGAAGTCTGTTCCAGTGCTTTCCATGGAGAAATCTTTTCTGACATCCAGTCTAAACCTCCCCTGGTGCAACTTGAGGTTATTTCTTCTTGTCCTGTCTCTTGTTACTTGGGAGAAGAGACTGACTCTCACCTCACGACATCCTCCTTTCAGGTAGTTGTAGAGTGCAATAAGGTGTCCCGTAGAAGGCTTTAAATATGAAAACTTTGCTAACAGTAGAAAGTTAAGATGGCTGAAAAAGGCATCTGGAAGTGCTCTTGAAACACATTATGTGGAAGTGAGACTTTTGTTTTTTACTTTCTCTCTTAATGTTTGACTTATCTCAATAAAATAGTTGCCTTATGAGTGACTATTACCTGCGATTTTTGAAAGTGCAAACTACATTATAGTAAAGCAGTTATGCTGGTGAACGCTAATATTGGGAATTCTAATTCACTCTCACTCAAATGAAAGATGTTTTTATTTTATAAAGACCATACTCAAGATCCGCGTGATTTGAACCTTACTATTTTTTTTCTTAACATCACCACCCACCTCTCTTCACGTTTACCAGAACACTTTTAGCCACAAAATGCTGTACTGTGTTTCTAAAACTGTTCAAGTTTGTTCAGCCACCTCTGTTTTATGGTAATAAATTGGAGTGCATGCTTTAAAGGGGAAAGAAAAACACTCATCACTTTGTGCTTTAAAATATGAGCCACAAAAATCTGAATTGCATTGCACATTTTTGTTAAATTTGGATGGAAACTTTGCCTGTTGGGCGGGCAGGATACTAATGAGCTTGGTTACCAAGGTTTTGGTGGTGTGCTTAAAATTAGAATAGGACTAAAGGGAATCCATTCTTTTACATTTGGCATATGATTTGTCATATGATCGATAGGTTCAGGTGACTGACCAAGCAGCTGACTGCAGCAGCACTGAACTCGTATTTAATGGTGATAATAAATAATAAATAAAAGCAACTCTGTGATAAGAAATTTATCTGTCAAACTGAACTTCATTCAGCTTCTTTGTGCAAGGCAGTTGTCAGCATCGATTATTGACATCTTTCAACACCTGTTGTTAGTGAGAAAGCAAAGTCAAGAAATTTTCAGACTAGACAGTATTATGCAAACACTTCCCTTATTCTGAGCATATGCTTGATTTTATAATAGTTTCCCTCTTCTGCTTCTCTTTATCTTGTCCCTTTTTTATACTTTCTTAGGTATATCCTTTTCACTTGCAAACTTCTAAGGGAATAACCTGTGGAGCTTTTGGCTTCTTACTGGCTGTACTTTATTTCAGGGAAATTTTGTAGGAAGCTGCTTCTTTTCATTTTCAGCCACCATTCCAATGTTTTCCATGGAGTATTCCTTACGAAACTAACTCATAATATCCATGATCTTAGAATGAAATTAGATACAAAGGGCCCCCATCAGAGAGCAGGCAAAATTGCTTCTTGCTGCGCCACTGTGGGCTCTGGGTCTTGCAGGACAACCTTTAGTGTAACATTGACTTGAAGTAATCAATTTCTTGAAAATAGCCATTGGACTACTGACAACATTAGGACAATGCTTTCAATAGGATGTTTCGCAATAATTCACCTTAGCAACAACTATTATATCCAACATTCAGGGGCTGCCTGCTCTCCAGTTTCTGCCAGGTCTGATGGTCCCTCCTCCAAAGCATTACATCT
The DNA here is from genome assembly GCA_013399895.1 of Serilophus lunatus. Taxonomy (NCBI): domain Eukaryota; kingdom Metazoa; phylum Chordata; class Aves; order Passeriformes; family Eurylaimidae; genus Serilophus; species Serilophus lunatus. The sequence goes on along the minus strand of VXBA01001693.1, from coordinate 88,664 downwards.
TTCTTTGAAAGTACAAAATATGGGGCCCATGGCAGTTGCTCTTTCATAAATAAAGGCTTTAGAGAAGATTTATTCTGTAATACCCTCGAACTGCTTGTGGATTAGAGGCAGGTTAATGTAATTCTTCTGAGCTTATTTTCACATGGTTTTGAGAAGGTTAATGTCCTACTCTACCTAATGGCAAAGTCATCAGCATGCCTGCCAAACAAATCACACAGTTGGTAAAATCTAAAATACATGTGGAATGCTGACTTTAGGTAAAAGGCCGTGTATTGGTTTGAGTGGAACATCAGCAGAGGGCAGAGGACGTGACTTTAAAAATTATGTTTGCCTGATTTGAAAATCTGATTTTCTAAAAGAGGCTTTCTGCCCTTTGGAAGCAGAACTCATACAGAGCTTTGCAGCATTGTTAATGTTGAGTTACCACATCATTATCACTCATCAGTTACTTGCTCAAAGGTCCATTTTTAAAATTACAAGCTTAGTTTGAAATGTGTGGCATCTTTTAATTTGGTTAGATTTTTATGGTTTATGAGGTAGCTGCTCAAAGGCAGTGGCTGAGGTCCAAGGAGATGTTTTCTTATGGTAGAAGAAAAGGTGATTGTAAATTCTCAACTATCTGTGTAGCAGACACAAGATAAGTAATTTCCGTGTTACTTATGATCTGAGGTTTTGCATGTGTCTGGCTTCCTTGACCTTGAGGGTAAGTAGATGTTAAATTTTAACCTTCAGACCATTGACAAGGGCCTAGTAGATAAGATCTATTGCCTTTCCTTAGTTTTCTGATTTTTTTTCTAAGGTACTTGGTATTTACTCACTGTTTCCTACCAGCAGCAAAAGACCAGTGGATGAGACACAGCATAGAGGAAGATAAAATTTTTTAAAAGAAATTGATGTTTGGATTCTTTTTCTTCTTTTTTTAAATAAAGATTGGTATTGTCTTTTGTTTTGTTGTTGTTGTTGTGGCTTTTGGGGGTATTTTTGGGTTGATTTTTTTTTTTCAGGGATGTCACGTTTAGGAAGCACTTACTTTTGAAAAGAATCTGCATGTCCAGGGAAGGTATTTGAACACATAGAGACTCTAGGAGCAGAAACATGTTTCACCCATTGTTTTTATAAAACAGTGAGTGGCATGGGGCAGAATATCTCTGGTGTCTCACTTCCCAAAAGTGGTTAGGGTACTGCAGTGGGATAATGGTAGTAGGGTACTCCAGAACCCAGATGAGCTTTAAGATACGTATGCTTTATTCAGCATGCTGGGAGGGAAGGGTACAGAATTCAAAATTCCCTCCCCCTCCCCATGTCACGAGGTGCCTTTCCCTTATACACTGTCTCTCTGGTGGGTGTCTTCGTGTTACACGATTGGTTCTTGGTCCAAGATCCCTCCCCACTCTCCGCCTCAATCCTGCCCTCTCTCCAACTGGTCGTGGGCAGGGATGAAGGAAGGCTTTTTCCTCTTCCGTTCCCCCACCTGTGATGTCGCACTGTGTCATAGCTACTGGGCTGTAGAAAAACATATTTTTACTTGGGGATGTTGGAGTGTTCACCTAATCGCTATCTTCTAACCATTGCTGTGTCTGCTTCTAATTCTCTACACCACCTTATCTCTAATTCTTACAGGCATTTTACTCTCATCAGCTCTGCCCTTCTGCAACTCTGCTTCCCAAATTCCTAAAGCATTCCCTAAACCCCCAAATGATCCCCTTCAATCTCAATTCAATGTCCAGGGAAGGTATTTGAGCATATAGAGACTCTAGGAGCAGAAACCTGTTCCACCCATTGTGTTTATAAAACAGTGAGTGGCATGGGACAGAACATGTCTGGTGTCTCACTCCCCAAAAGTGATTAGGGTACTCCAATGGGATAAGAGGATGTCATATTTTTCCTATAGGAGGACATTTATTCTCTTCTGACTTGAAAGTAAGAAACATCCTTCCACGTTATTTTTCTATGCTGTTTGATTTTAGTGCATGATAAAATACTTATGAACCATTTACTTGTCCAGGAAATATCTGTTTTCCCCTTGAGTATTTAAGACATTTCTTAAAGAAGTAATGTTTAGCTTCCATAATTTGCATACATATACTTGAAATTTGAGATTTCCTACTTCAGATAAAAACTACAATATTTTCACCTTCAGGAGATTAAAAAAAAGGATAAATTTTGCATCATATTATCATTATTTTAATTACTTGGCATTTTCTTGACTTTCTTATTATCATTATTTGCCAATTATATGCCAATTCACTTACCTTGTTTGGAAGCCTTTATTTCCACATCTCCTCATGCTTGATCCACTTCCTTACAATCACAAGGCTGTTACGGGAGTTATCTTCATTTGGAAGAATTCTCAGAAGAATGTAATGACTAGGAGTTCTAGATGCACAAACAAATAGAACTTGCTTTTCAGGATGATGCTGTCAATAAACCTGTTATTTACCTTGGGATATGACAACTGTAACTATGTTTTCAAGGCTGATTTTGAAAGATTGCTTTCTCAAGAAACATTAATACAAAAGTACATCTGAAATGTTAAGAGGAGTTCCATGCCTGCTACAATAAAATGTTTGAAACTTTTTCCTTGTGACTTTGAAACCTATTTCTATGTTTCTTAAATGTCAAACCCCCCTCAGGCTTCACAGCACTGCCACTAAAACAGCATCCCAAATTCGTGCGAAATGTATGGACACAAGCAATTGCAGGAACCCAAATTTCATAGCGTGTGTTTTTAGCTCTCACTCAGCAGTTGCCATTTTCTGCTGTTGTCTGAGAGCTTTCGACATTAAACCATTTCCAAGGCAAAAAAGTGCATTTAAGCTGCTAAGACAAACTTTTTAAAAGTGAAAAGTAAAAGTTGTTTATTTTTTGTGTTATCTAGCCCCATATCATCATCATCATGTATTTGAAAAAAGAACAAATTCTCAATTCCTCAGAAATTAATATGCTTTTTTAATATTATGTTAAAATTCATCAGATAGACATTCTTTGCTGTTTTAAATATTCCTTTAATTTCAGTCAGTTTAAACCTTGACTTTTAAAAGAAAAATTTAAAACTGAAATACAATAGCTAGATTCACTAACAAGAGACTTCCTTATTTACAGATTTTTAAGGCAGAATATAAAAGTTCCTTGTTTTTAAAGGTATGCAGCTCTAGTGACAGGAATAGCTTATTTTCCCAAAAGGCAGCAGCCACGGGTCTATATATGATGAAAACTAGATTAAGATTCTGATTAAAATAAATATGATCCATTGCTATGGGAAAAAATGTTAATTTAGTTAACCCATCAAAACAATTAATGAATCAATGCAGCATAGGCATTGCAAATGGTAAGGAATTTATGTTTTTCAAGCACTGTTCTCCATGGAAATAATTAATCATGATAATAATAAAAATTTTTTTTGTATGATTTCAAAATATACCTGCTAATGGTGATAGATTGTAAATCTTATTTTGAATTTTAAGGAGCATTTGGATAGAACATTCTTTCCATTTGATGAGCCAGTTCTATTACTACTAGGGATAAAAAAAGGTATTTCAAAAATATACTTCAGAATATTCATATCTGAAATGACTGGTTGTTTCTATTAGTATCACAGACTGTTACACAAACAAATTTTTGAATTTAAATTTATGATGGAGCTTGCCCTGTGGCTTTTTGGAAGGCTTTCTAGGGTGCTGGAACAAGAAGCCAAATAACTCAAAAAGCACAAGAAGTTATGTCAGAAACGCTTAATCTGACAATAAAGAGAAAAGCTTTTATGAATAAGGTGACGTATTTTCATATTTAGATCAACTGGAACATTGGTCCCAGCACTTGGGAACAGATATAAAAGTTACCAATCCCTCTAGCATGCTCTCAAAGCCTGGTTAATGAAATCTGTAATAGCAGAAGACTTGGTGTGCTGCCCAACCTGCAGCCCAGTGTTCTTAATTTGCACAAGACATCTTTTCCCATATGGTTGCAGAGGGGTCCACATGAAGCTGAATACATAAATGCAGCCTCCTTCACACAGCTATTTCAGCAGGAGGGCACTGGCCAAGGTCTGGCTATAAGTTTTGCAAACAGTTTAGTGCACAAGGGTTCCTCCTCTTTTTGCAACATCTGTTGAATGCCTAATGAACCTGGTTTTGGCAATATTTGCCCCATGGTTATGAAGGAAGCCAGGTAATCTGAAAAAAGAAAGAAAGACCACTTGTAAAATGAAATTTAATTTGCAACATAAACACTCTGTTGAGGTTTGGGGGGAGGGTGCTGGGTCTTTTTGAGGGGAGGGGGTGGTCCTGGAGGGTTCTTGGGAAAAAGAGGGGAGGAGAGGGTGTTTGAAGGGTGTTTTAAAAGGTATTTACTTGTTCCCTGTCTGTGTAAAACCATGTTTTTTCCCTTAAGAAAGAAAGCCGAGGTCTGGGAAATCTGTGGAGCTTTCTTTCCCATCTCTCTCGCTGCGTGTGGGAGAGAGTGGGGGCTGCTCCTGGCTGCCCCCCCCAGTTCCACTCCGGGTCGGGTGGGAACTGGAAGGCCACCACTTCTGCCTGCTCTCTCCTGGAACTGGGGGAGTGTGGGGCTGCTCCCAGCCATTCTCCCCCGGTTGCCCCGGGCTGGGCTGAGACTGGGGTAGCCCTAGCCCAGCACGACAGGGCTGTGGAGGGCTCCCGTGGCCCTCCAGCCCTGTGTGGGCAGGGAGCGCTGCCTGGTCCCAGCTGACATTGTGCAAAGCACATGGAGCTGCTCCGGCCACTTCTCTGTTTTTCTTGGTGGGAAGACCCGGTCCCTGTTACCTGCGGTGGGCTCTGGCAGCGGCGGGGGCGCCTGGCGGGAGTTGCACGCTGCAGCATGGATGGCCCGCTGGTCGTTCCTGGCCAGCAGTGCCCTGGCCGGGATCTGTGTGGGTCCTGGCCGTGGCGGGCGCCCCGTGGGCAGCCCCACCTCCTGCGGCAGGTGCCTGCAAGTGGTGAGTGCCCGTGGCGCAGGGCGGTGGCCTCGGGAGCGCCTCGGCGGCTGCAGGAGGTAGAGTGGGCATGGCAGCTGCTCATGGACGGCCCCGCTGTCCCGGGGATTTCCCCTGTCGGGTCCCTGGGACAGTGGCNGGCCGGGATCTGTGTGGGTCCTGGCCGTGGCGGGCGCCCCGTGGGCAGCCCCACCTCCTGCGGCAGGTGCCTGCAAGTGGTGAGTGCCCGTGGCGCAGGGCGGTGGCCTCGGGAGCGCCTCGGCGGCTGCAGGAGGTAGAGTGGGCATGGCAGCTGCTCATGGACGGCCCCGCTGTCCCGGGGATTTCCCCTGTCGGGTCCCTGGGACAGTGGCAGGGGTCCCGTGCTGGCACCATGCTGGCAGTGGCTGCGTGGAGGGGCAGTGGCCGCTCCGAGGGTGCCACGGTGACCCGTGGCCAGTAGAACATGGCGCCTCCAAGCTCCAAACACGTGGTTTTTGGCGGGAACCGCCATTTTGTCTGGAGTGAAGGCCCTGGAAGAGAGGTGGAGCCCGGCACCACTGACCAATCAGAAGATGGCTTAGCCAGGAAGAAGACAGTGAGATTTGCGCGAGACTTGGAGGGCTTTAAAAGGCTGAACGTGGAAGTCCTCGCTCTCTTCGGCTTCCTGTCTAGCAGCGGCGCACACGGCCCCTCTCCTCCCGGGTCTCAGACCACATGGCGTGACTCCACCGGTTCCCCTTGGCACCAGAGCAAAGGCCAGCTTGATGGCAAGTAGCAACTTCCCGAAGGTGTCCTGGGAGAGGGGTTGCTTTTCACTTTTTTTTGTGTTTTGCAGAAAAACTCGAGGGCCGGCAGTGACACCATCAGAGAGGGAGGGAGAGACACGGCTTCCCTACTCCTCCTTCTGTTTTCTCGGCTAGTCACCTAGCTTGAAAAGCAGTTTTAGTGTTTATTTTTTTTTCCTTTTTACCTTTATTTTGTTTTCTGTGTGTCAAGTGTTTCTCTGTGTAAAATTTTAAGTCCTCTTAAGTTCCTTTTTCCCTAGTTGATCCCCAAGTAATAAACTGTTTATCTGCTGCTAATTTTGTTCAGTTTTCCATCATCTTTGTTGCGCACACCCCTCAGTGGTAAAAGTGGGTTCAAAACCACTGCACACTCAAAAAAGACTGGAAGGTGAAAATTGCACTGAACACTTTTCCATTTCCCTTCCCTTAAAAGGATGGGAAACTGCTTTGGGATGTATGGCAACCCATTACATCCTATATGGTAAGTAATCACATGGCATCTTACAAAGGTTAGAAATGACTCACATAAATAATTCATCTGATAATTCATCTCACCTGACTTTAGCTATTTGAAAAGTAAACTTCCAGTCTAGAATTGTTATCTAGGCTGGCCATAAAATTGTTCAGACAATTTATAGGAGCTAAAAATTTAATTTTTTTCTTGGAGTTAGGTGCAATTAATTACAACCTAAATTATTATATATTGCATATTTTTTTCAGATATATTGTGAACAGAAAAAGCAAGTCCAGTAAGCCACTAGGAATATATTCTGGTAATTGCATGACAGTAGGTTTTAGGGACTGTTACAATGATCTAAAAACATTGGCAGTTGTGAGTCAAAATGCCTGGGTCCATATATTGATACTGCTTAATTTACTTTTAAAGTGACCTCAGTGAGGAAAATATCTCATTAGCCAAATACTGCTGCCGCATCAAACTGGATTCCAAAAGGTTGAACAGCATTACTGTACCACAGGACACACAGAAGGCAGACACGGAACAAGACAGAGTGCCTTATTCCAGGAAAACAGTGTGTCAGCATTACCCAGAGTAGGCACTGGCTTGTCAGAGAAAAAGCCCTGATCCAAAATTGCACAGTCTTTGGCAAGGAAGTGAACTTTTAGATTGGTGAAGTTCAGATATTTGCATTTCCTTCCTACAAGAACCTTGTGATCAGAGCCACACACTGATCAAAAATACTTCTCAATATATGCTAATTTAGCAGCTGAAGCAAAGTATTCTGTAGAAAAAGGAATAACATACATATTTAAAAGCCATGTTCATCTTACTTATGTACCCTTATGTCCCCTGCTGGGACTTCTGGTAGGTCTGGCCTTGTCAGAGACCTCAGGGAAATGCTGGGTGTCACCCACATCTGGGTGGAACAAAACTACCTCCAAATGAAGCTGTACTCCCTGGTTTTGAATATGAGTTTGTAAAGGCAAAAATCATAAACTAATGATACAAAAGCCAGGAGGTATGTTGTTGTCTCAGCCACTTCCTAGAGTTTGCTGAGCAGTATGCTGTTTCTGAGAAATTATTCCTTCTTCCTCTCATGTTCCTCCAGGCACCTGCTAAGTTACCAACTAATTAATGCAAATTACAAGTTTCAAAAAATGCTCGTTTTTAATACTTAACAGACATGGGAACACAGGCCTGTTCAATCTTTCCTACAGTAGGTCTTTTTAATATAGTTCTTGTTGCAAATTTGGTGCGGGAGAGCTGCTGCTCATCCAGATAATGCCTGGGAGAACATCTGAGTTTTTGAACGCTGGGAAACATGGTGCTCTAACTGTGGCCCCAGCTTTGGAGGACAAGAGAGTTTAGTTCTGTAGATCTGAGCTCTACTGTACCAGTAACTTTTAAACTCCAGTATAAACTACTTATATTTAGGAGAATTATTAAAATAGCTAATTAGAACTTGTATGCAGACTGTAAATGGTACCCTTTCAATTAAAGGGCATTTACAAAAGCTCGTTGTTATCTTTGTCATTACTAGACATAGCAATATTTTAGTGGTTTGTTTGACAGGTATTGTATAGTTTAAGGCCAGAAGGGACCATTAGATCATCTAAACTGACCTATATTTTACAGGCAATTAAATTTCACCGAGATACTCTATAGCAGCTTCATCAGCTTGAATTAAAGCATTTCAGTCCTCATCAGACTCTAGTGTGCACTACAAACAAAGCAAGAGCAGAGCCTTGGGACTTAAATGGCGGGAGCTAATATGTTCAGATGATCTTAGAAAGTATATCCCATGCTGCAAGGGAAATGCTCTGTCAGACCGAACTTTGGGAAAAGTTCCAAATCTGGCATTTTGTTTGAACTTGAACTAAAGCATACAATGTGAAGTGTGCTGGCTATTACAAATTGATGGACACGTCCTTAAGTGTATTTTAGATATATCTATTATTCTTTTATTCTCCATTAAGTAGTAAGTAAAAAATGATAAAAAATTATAAATAAATATATGATTTTTTTTCCATTCCTCTCTGTTGCCTCTTTCTGTTTTCCTTTTTTCTGTTTTCCTCTTTTCTGTTTTCCTCTTTCCCAAGTGTGAAAAGCTGAAACTTATGTAAAAAGACTGAAACACCCCCAGCCATGCAACTGTTTGCTGTGACTTTGGAGCAGGTACAGAGGGTTTCTGCTGTTCTATTTTGGTGGCACAGGAAACAGGTCAACCATGCTGTGAGCACACAGTATGGATAGCTGCTTCAGTCTGGATTCCTGGACAGAGCTGGGCACTTGGGCTATGGCCAATTGTTCAGATTTCTGGCTGTCCTGAAGGCAATTGGAGGTACTGCTCTGATCAGGTCACTTGGCATTCAGCTGTCCTGGAGGATATGCAGCCTTGCTGATGTGAGTGACTTTCTGCATAATCCATTTTCTGAGACTTGAACATCAGCAGTAGATGGAGACTACTCCAGGCAAAGTAGGATGCAATTTTTGCCTCCATTTTCAGAGTAAAACAAGTGACGTCCTGCGTTGTAGAAATGTATGAAACCACTATTAATGGTTTGAAACAGTGGAATTATATTTGGGTTGAAGGACCAAGCCAGGAGCACTTAAAAAGTCAGAATGGCCTCTGAGAAACAGAACTATAAAACATCAATAAGAAATTTAGAAACTGGTTAGAAAGTCAAGTGAGAGCAAGCTGTTTTTCTGGTCCAGTGATCCATTGGAGGAAGTTTTTTAATGCTAAGAGAGTGGCAGAAAGCAACAGAGATGGCAATTCAGACTAAGAGACATTTGGTGGGCCATGTCCACCATCTTTGTCGTGATCGCTGTGGTCACAGGACTCAGCTGAGGGTTTGGACAAAAAGAGGGTTTTCTTTTTTTTGTTGTTGTTTTTTATTACTATTGTTCCATGTTCTAATATATAGTTATATATATATATTCAATTAAAAGGCTGTTTTCATTTTCCTATACTTTTCATTTTCCTATACTTCCTATACTCCCTATACTCCTATACTTTCCTATACTTTTGTGCCCCCCTTTATTTTTGTCTGACTGTTGAAACTCTTGCCTCTGTTGTTATTGCTCTAAAGATTTTATATGGTTCTTTTACAGATTTGAAAAATCTTTTTACAAAAGAAGTACAAAAATTATCTTTCTTTTACTATTTTATTTAAGATTAGGGATAGGAAACACCTCATTTTCTTAGTTATACTCTTTTCTAATCTGCCCTGTTTTCCAAGCTGACACATTTGACTCTACAGAGTCTTTTCTGTGTAAAACAAAGAAATTAATCCATTACAAATCTAGTTCAGAGATTTACTTCTCCATTTAATCAGTTCTTTTCTTTCAGGTCTTCTCTATTTCTCAACTAAGCAATTTATTTCAGACTTTGTACTGCCAAGCTAATCGATGAGACAAGTATTATTTTCTAAAGTCTTGCATCATTTGAACTCTCTTAGACTCAGGTCGACTTCAGTTTCTCCCCCGGAGTGTTGTGTGCTTTTTTTAGATGAGTTTGGAGCAGAATAAGTTTTGAAATGCTTTTCCACTCTGTCTGCATACCAGTGCTGTCTGCTGTCTTACACTGCTCATTTGTTGAGACAGCAGAAATTTCACTCAAGACAGCAAAAACCTGTGGTGTTCTTCCCTCTATGGTGGTGTATTGGTTTTCCTGTGGCCAGATTTTTTGTAGCAGCGAGGGGGCTGAGGGGGAGGCTTTTTCAAGAAGCTGCTGGAAGTTTTCCCCATGTCCAGCAGAGCCAACACCAGCTGGCTCCAGGCTGAGCCCGCTGCTGGCCAAGGCCAGGCCAATCAGTAGTTGAAGGAATGCCTCTGCAATAACATACTTAAGAAGGAAAGGAAAAATATTTAGTTTAGATGAAGATGGCTGCCAGAGAGGAGCAGAGTGAGAACATGTGAACAACAACGCAGACACCAAGGTCAGTGAAGAAGGAGGGCGAGGAGATGCTCCTGGTGCCGGAGCTGAGATCCAGCTGCAGCCCATGGGGAAGACCATGGTGAAGCAGCTGTGCTCCTGCAGCCCATGGAGGACCACAGGAGTGCAGAGATCCACCTGTAGCCCGTGGAGGAGCCACGCCGGAGCAGGTGGATGCTGGAAGGAGGCTGTGACTCTGTGGGAGGCCCATGTTGGAGCTGGGTCCTGGCAGCGACCTGTAGCTGTGGGGAGAGGAGACTACGCTGGAGCAGGATTCTCCTGCTAAGACTTGTGGCCTGTGAGGGACCCATGCTGGAGCAGCCTGTGCCTGAAGGACCGCATCCTTTGGAAAAGTGGCCCATATGGCAGCAGTGTATGGAATGGACTCAGCAGAACTGTTGGTGAACAACTGTTTCCTGCGGGAGAGGCTCACGCTGGAGGAGTTTGTGAAGAACTGTCTCGTGTGAGAGGGATCCCACGGGATGCAGGGGAAGGACTCCTCTCCCTGAACAGCAGTAGAGAACAACAACTGACCGTAATCCTCTTCCTTGTCTCCCTGCACTGCTGGGGAGGAGAAGGTTGAACATGAAGGAGGAGGAGGTGAGGGGAAAGATGTCTCTTATGTTTCTCATTCTTAAGCTCTGATCTTGTTAGTAATAAATTTAACTAATATCCCCAAGTGGAGTCTGTTTTGTCTGTGACGGTGACTAACGAGAAATTTTTATGGTCCTTATCTCCACTAGTGAAGCCCTTCATTATATTTTCTCCCCTCTGCTGTTTGCAGGGGAGAGTGAGAGAGTGGCTGTAGTGGGTCCCTGGCATGCAGCCCGGCTTAAACCACTACAGGTGGTATTGGTTTCACTTCTCTCAGGCAAAAACTTCCTCTCAGATGTAGGAGATGTATCACTCATTAAAACCTCATTTACTTCTTCCTATTGACCTTACTAACTCACTTCAGCTGACTGCAATAAAAAGTAGTGTGATACATTTATGCTCCTTTCTTTGATGATGGCTCATGGTAGTGACTGTATTTATGCACAGCAGCCTACTTTACAGAGATGTGTTCTTGAGGTAAGAGCTGAGAAGCATCCTTTGTAACATCCTTTGTAACACACACTAAAATGGTACAGGCCTTCATCTTTGTTTCCTCCATTCCATAGTTATCATGCTGAAACCTACTTACACAGGTTCAGGCAGTGTAGGAATCCACCCCTACAACATAGACACTGTTATGGATAGAACTGAGGGTGCATTCATTCTGGCAGTGTTTCTACATTTCAGCAGCCAGCATCTACCTATCCTGGTCCCCCAGGAGCAGAATACCTTGTGGACCCAGTGAGAATATATGGTATCTTAGTCCTTGTTCATCTTCAACCATGTCATTGACAAAACTCACTATCATCAGAAGGGATGAAAAGGGTAAATAAGACTGTGTTCTTTTTCTTTGCCTTCCTTCTTACACCCTTAAAATGAAATAATACAGAAAAACGATGGCTATTTGTTTTTTGCTGAGGTGGACTGGTGAACTCTGAATTACAGATCCTGACAGATTTTTATAGAGGGATTTCCACAGGTTACACCCCTTGAAGCAGATCATCTCTTTCTTCTCTGCATTTTCTAGAAGAGATATCCTAATACTTGTGATTGTGTGTGTGTTAACTGGACTGTACACAGAGATTGGCAATCTGTGCATTAAAGAAAACTTTGTAGGTGGTGTGGGTGTTGCTCTCCATCTCTATAGAGTATGAATTTCTTGATTAGCTCCTGTGTTTGTAACATGTGAGGATGAAATTTGGCAGTTTTTGCATTTGGTTGTAGCATTTGGTTGAGGAAGTAAAAAAACCTTCAGGTAAGGATTTAGGGAAAGATAAGCAGCACCTTAGCTTTGTGAACATAAGAAGTTTCCTGTGGCAGCAGAAGTCATCAGAAGTCACCTATGTACACAGACAAGGCTTTAACTCCCAGAAAGGCAGTCTGAGATCCCTGGTAGAAATAGTTATTTTTCTGATGGTTCTATCTTGAAAACCCCTTTAATATTTTTTTCATTATGCCAGGTTTGAAGAGAGATTTACTTTCACTGATTCTCTGAAATAGTTGCCAGATGGACTTTAACAATACGGGTAGAAAGCTCTGAATATTTCAATTGAGATCAGTCACTCAGCATGAACTGAAAAGGTGCTGACAGTGGTAGTTCACTTCATCATGCATCAGCTTAATAAATTTGGTTCATTTTACATCATAGCACTCTGTATTTGACTGTTTTATTGAATTACTGTTTTACTGCATTGGGTAATACTGGTTGCACCTCTAGAGCACAAGAATGCTACATGACCTGTTAGAATCTTACAGCTCCTGTAGTCAGGTCCAGCAAGAGCAGTCTGGATGATGAATTGTGCCCTCTGTTTGGTATAGCAATTTGGGCAACACTTCTCCAAATCTGAAGGAAGATAAAGGGGATAGATGAAAAAAGAAAATTTAAGATTATATCCTGGCCTAAAAGAAGCAAATTCCACTATCACAGATCCTCATATCTTTCACAATCCCAGGACAAAGTCAAAAGCTCTGACATTATATGACTTTGAGATTTCTTTTTTTCTTCTGTGTAACAAGTTATGTTTATATTGTCAAAGTTGCATCTTTTTCAACATGGTCGTGAGCCTAGGACCAGAAAAACTAATAAAATTCTGGCCTAACCCTACTCTGGTATACCAGGTTACATGTCAGGTTCTGAGGCTTCTAAGATGATGTTGCAACCAGAAATATCTGTAGCAATGAACTAATCTACACAAAGGCAGAGATGCAGATTTTGCTGTGCTGTTATTTCTCTCCCTCCCTTCCCTGTTTTCTCCTTTCCTTTTCCTTTCTCAGTTTTTGTCTGTTTGTTTTATCTTATTGGAAGCAAACATGATTTTGAAAGTAGCAGCAATTTTCCACAGCACATTCAGATAACTGAAGCTTCCCTGGACAGAAGGTGGATAAAGACTATTCCAGGATACAAGAGACTGTCACTCAAAGGGGTTTTGTCCTTATACAGAAAGGGAAAAGATGTTAAAATAAATTATTTTGTAGCCTACATTTTAAATGATTTAACTGCTATTTTTCTTTTGTATTTTAAAAAAAGTCTTTAAATACTTAATGGTTGTCCTCATTAGACAAGGCATGCTGAACTTGCAACTCAACATCCCTCTAACTGTTCACTGTTGCATGGTGACAGAATAATTTATATAACTATCTCTTTACAGTCATGCAACCCATCAAAACCTATGTTGCAACTCACACTTTCTTACTCTGCTGGGAAGAACAAAGACTTTGCTGCCCTCTCACAATTCTTCTACTTCTGACATACCACAGTACCAACATAATATAACTGCTTTAATCTCTATGCGTTTGTGGCTGGGAGACAGGAAACTCAGAGGAGCCAGAAGGAAGACTGAGCTCTAGAGTTTCTATATGCATACTCTGTTCCTCCTGTGACCTTGAACTATGATACTGCTGAGATGTGCCCTCTGCTCCTGGCTGGAAGCATCTGATATGGAAACAGCAGCCACTGCCGCTTTCATTTTACAAGAATGGAGATCTGAGAAAGGTAATTCACAGGAGCTTCTTTTTCTCTTCCTTCTCTTTAGTTGGAGAGTGTCATGTTCTGTTATACAACCTGACTGGACCTACATTTAATGAGGCTACAAAACTGTCAGACCTAAAGCAGATCCTGGAACATCATTTCTCTTTAAGTGAGACATTAAAGACTGGTAATATTTGTATTATTTGCATGCTGACCTTCTAATATACATCCTGTAAAGCTATGAATTATATGAAATAATTCAGAACATAATAGGAGAAATAAATGCAACTGCTGGATTAATATTTCTGAAGGAAGGTCCAGCTATTTTTCCTATACCCTGGCTGCTCCCTAGAAGTATGTGACCAATATCCCCATTCTGTTAAGCTCTTCAGTACTCGTGCTTAGTCTCATGAGTGTCTTTAAGGCATCTGGTGAACTCACAAAGCAAGGTTTAGTCAACTGAGGGCTCTTTGGAAATCCTACTCCCCCTCATTTTGGGCACTATGTGTTTGCAAAAAAGATTTTACACTAAGGAAAAACCATTTAGTCTACATAAAGTCACTGATGTGAGCTGAGAAAAATGAAATGGAGAGATCAATATAGGGCCATCAGAGCAGATTGCTTCTGAGTCAGTCTAATAAACTGCATCCACATCTGTAGATCTTTCAGGTTTATTTGTATTACTCTTACAGGCTCTTACCAAACAATTTTTTAATGAATTTCTAGTGTACAAATACCAGAAGTCCCTTTATCATGATGAAGAAGGGAAAAACTAAAACCAAGATTTTAAGTTCTTTTGTTTTTAGAGTTAAAAGTTCCCCTCTTTCCCAAAATATAAGATACACAATGAAATAAAAATATATTTATACTATATATCACTTGAAATAATATATATCCAGTAATATTTTACTGGACCTTTAAAAAAATAATAACATTTGTCTACTCAGACAGCATCAATATTTAATGGATAGTTTTGTAAAGGTCCAGAAGAATCTGAAGCATTTGTAGCCTTCCCCCTCTTAAACAGACCACTTCTGCTGAGCTATAGCCTTGTTTGTTTTATATTGACAATACTGTGCTTCTGGTAGGTCTCAGGCAAAATGTCATCTGGAGGATTGCTTGGAGATGTCTTCCAGGGAAAGCTGCAGGACAAGAATGGCAACTTTTTATGGTTATTTGGATAAAGCTTCAGGTTACATTTATTTTGAAACCCTGGAGAGCATCAGAACCATGGCAGTTCAGTATGTGCCTGTGTGATGTATTTTAAGCAGGTAATATGCCTGTTGGTTTGAACAACCTGGGGAGTCTGGCAGATGCAGCATATCAAAGCCTAATGAGAGAAAAATGCGTGAAACTCGATTTATTTCTAGATAACCAAAAAGGATATCAAGATTCTCAATCTAAGCATCCTCTTATTAGATTCTAAAAATAATTCCTCAGAAGTTAATCACTTACAACTTTAAGTGCTGTGAGTGGCTATGTACTTAGAAAAGCACAGGATTTTCTCTCTTTTGCTGTTCGAGACATATATCTTGCCTTCATCCGAGAAATGTCAATTAGCAAATACGATATCCATTAAAAAACCCAAATTGTGGTGATATATAGGAAACAAGGGTAAGTTTGACTACTACATCGAACAAACTCATGCAAACTGTGATAAAGAACAGGATTAAGAGACATATGGCTGAAAATGAAACAATGGGGAAATAAGACCCTTTTCTTGCAGTCGACAGTCATGCCTCATGTGTGAAATGCTCTTTAAAAGAGTCAGTGAACATGTTGATAGCAGTGAACTGTTTGATACGTTATACACGGAATTTCCAGAACAGCTGAATGGATCTGTTACAAAGAACTGACATAGTATAAATAGAAAGTTCCATGCATGAATTAACAGATGCAAATATAAAGAAGAAAACATAGACATTTTACAACAGAGATGGGATGACTTTGCTGTTCAGTATATTCATTAGTGGTCTGGAAAGGGTCTGGACAGGGATAATTTCTGATCTTACAGAACTATTATAGTCAAAACCAGAGTTACAAAAAACTGCAGCAGGCACTTCACTCTGCACGGGCTGCTGGTGTAAACTGATATTTGATGTTATTTAGTGTTGATAAACACAAATTAGTGACAATGACAGAAATAATCCCTGCTATACCAACACACAACAGTGAACTCAAAGGAAATTATCACTCAGCAAGTCACCACTACAGACAGTATTGTGAAAACTGTGTGGACGAACTTGTGACTCAATATCAGTCAAAAGACAAACGTTATTATAGAATTGGATTGGAGAACAAAAGAAAAAAGTATCATTACAGCAGCCAAAGTACAAATCCATAACTCCTGCTACTACTTGAATATTGCATGTAAAAGAAAGTTTTAGAACTACAAAGTCTTCGTAGAATATAGATTTATAAAGGATAGATGTGTGAAATCATTTCCCTATCAGATAGGTTTGGATTAGGGGTTAGGGTTGGGGTTGAGCTTGTAAAAAAAGACACTGGATGGAGTATGATAGAAATGAATAAAATCATGCAAGTATAAAGAGTATTGAACTCAGATTAATGCTGTCACATGTTGATCATGTCCATGGTCTGGGCTGGCAGCACACAAGCTAGGTTTTATATATAAGACTGACAGACAAGTTAGTATGCTGTTAGATTAAGATGATAAATAATCCCATTTGAGATGATAAATCCATCTTGTGTCCTCTATCTATTTTGCACATAGCAGTTCTACTCTGTGATTGCGTTATGGTGTCTGTGTTTGTACTTCCACTGCATATTCACAAAACATCCCCTCTCTGCACTCTGCAGCAATAAAATAGCTTTGAAACTTGAGTATCTATCCCTAAATAATTTGTGAAACAAAGATACCTCATCTGAAGGCTGCTTGAAACTTGTTCTTATCTATTTACTCTGAAAGATATGTTTGTCTGCTCTTCTCTGACTCAGCTGTCAGCCATGGAAACACTCTGATGATGAAATCACCTGCAGGATAAGATATATGTGCAAAAGCCTTAGCCTAGGCATGAAGCAGGTACATAGGTACACTTGGGATCAAGAATGCAGAGTCTTCCCGTGATCAGGGAAAGTGCCTGAAGTACCTTTCATTGACAGACAATGCTCACAGCCGCCATTTAATATGTGGCTGGAATTGGGGATATTACTGCTAATCCCTGATAATAAACTGGCAGCTGACCTTTCTTTCTGACTTGAGCCTCAATCAGAGGCTTCCCATCTCTGCAGAGGTAGTTGTTAAGATACACTTGGGTATGAGATTTTACTACGCTGAAGCTCCAGAGATCATATAACTTGGGCTTCTCATTCACTGTGTAGGTCCAAGCAGCTTCTGGAACTCCCAGGTTTCCAAAAAGTAGTGATCACATATTTGTTGTGAGGACTTGAGCCAACACCCTCCATGATTGAGACAGAAAACCTCCTTCTGTTTATAGCTATGTCAGTTACAGGTGTAGAGTAAGTGTTCGGACTAGAAGGTCCAAAAAGCAGAACTCTGGAGAATATACAAAAGAAAAGAGTATACTCAAGGGTTTAGGCCCTTACAGGGTTAGGTGGACAGTATTCACATATAAGCATCTAAGGTAATTCAGTGGTTTTTTTGAATTTATACTTAGATTTAATCCTTTACTTTGTCTTGTGACTCCTTACATTTCAAACATTTAGAAAAAAAAAAACTAGAACCTTATTTTTTCTGTCCATTGTATATTTGTAGTGGTTCAAAACAACTGTTTTTCACTAGAGGCACGCTCAACAATGATGAGAAGACTGAACAGAATTTGAACAACAGGGAAAACAGTTTATTTGTCTAGGGCTCAACCAGGAACAGAATATGGGAACTCCAGACTTAACACAAAAGTTACACCCAACAAAGATTACGCAAAAGGGAAAGGGAATAAAAAAGTAAATAAACAAACTGCTTTTCAAAGGCCAGGCAGGCTGGCCAAGGAAAAGCAGGGGAAAGGGAAGCTGCTTCTCTCTCTCTCTGTCTTCCTCTGATGGTAATCACTCTCAGCCCTTGAAGTCTCTGCAAAACAGAAAGAAGTGAAAAGCACCCCTCCCAACCCAGGGAAGCCAACTGGGGAAGCTTTTCACTTCTGGTTGTGTTTGCTTGGCTCTGGTGCTGATGAAGGTGGGCAGAGTCAAGCCGCGGGGCCTGGAAGCCGGAAGGTGGGGGGCCATGCTGCTGCTCCCCAGCTTGCAGGAAGCCGAAGAGAGAGAGAGTTTTCATCTTCAGGCTTTTTAAGCCCTCCAAGTCCCACGCGATTCTCGTCATCTTCTTCCTGGCTTTGCCCTCTTCGGATTGGCCAGTAGTCCAGGCTCCACCTCTCTTTTGAAATTTTCAGTTCCAGCAAAATGGTAGTTCCCACCAAAACTGCGAGCTTGTTCCTTGGAGGTGCCATGTTTTCACCAGCTGCGAGCCGGCTGTGGCACCCCTGGAGCAGCCACTGCCCCTCTGCGCGGCCACTGCGGGTGCGGGGCCTCACCATCACCCCAGGGACACCTGCAGGAGGGAGTCTCAGGACTGTAGGGCTGCGCATGACTCCCTGGGGCAGCTGCTGTGCCTACCGTGGACGCCGGGGCGCCCCTCGGGGCCACGGGACCCCCCGCTGGGTTCTTTCTTGGTGGCGTGGGGCTGGTGCAGCCACTGCTGACCACTGACCACGGCTGCCGGGGCACTCACGAGGTTGTCATCCCAAGCTGGGATCAGCCGCTGCCCAGGGGAACAGGGAGCGGCGCCGCTGGGAACTGCCGCTGCATGGGCACTGGCCATGGGCGCGGACATCGCTGGCAGCTGCTGCCGGGGGAGGGAAGGCGTGCGCATTCAGCAGCCGGGCTCCACTCCTCCACCGCCACCTTCCCGCATCTCCCCCGCTGCGCTGAGCTTGCTGGCAGCCGCTGCCGGGAGCCACCGCTGGCACTGCCGGGCCACCAGGGAAGGCATGCGTGCAGCAGCATTGAGCCGAGCCCGGCGCCACAGCCGCTCCTGGCCCGCTCCACGCCGGTGAGGGGACTCGGCCGGCGCCTCCTGCCCAGCTGGAGTTGCCGCCCCCCACCACGCCGAGCTGCCGGCAGCCACTGCTGCTGCCACCGATCCGGAGTCAGGGGTCTGCTCCTCTGTATCTCCACCGCCGCACCGAACTCCTGGTGAATTCCTGCTAAGAAAAACTGTGGGGGGATGCTGGGGTGACCCCTGCCTCACCCCGAGTGGGAGAGAGGCCAGGCACCCCCTCCCTTCCCCCCCCAACTAGCCCCGGGGGGCAAAAGAGTGGGGGGGAAGAGCGAGGGAAGGCTGTAGGGAGATGGCTGTGGTGACCCCCACTGCGAGTCGGCGGCTGCCTGCCGGGGAAGGGGGG
>VXBA01001693.1:54985-69601 GCA_013399895.1 Serilophus lunatus | reverse complement strand
GACCCTTCCCCCCAGAGAAACCCAGCACCCCACTCCCAAAACCCCAACAATATTGCTCTTTTTGCTTTTTCCTGGGCACTGTCTGGTCTTCCTTACAATAAAGATTGAGTACAGCCAATTCCTTTTACAGCAGCATCATTGTTTTCTTCAGGGATTCTGTCTCTACTCCTGTGTTCCTTCCTCTTATTTTTCAGTAGGTTGGGGGAAAGTCATTTAGGGCTCTAGTTTCACAGGGTAGTGGAGGTCTCAATAAAGGAAAGCGAAAGGAGTGCCCTTATATTAAGTGACTATATCTTTGGAAGAGACTGTTGCTTTGAGCAGAAGATAACCCTGTCACCATGGGCCTATTTCCATATGAATATTTGTTATACAGAGAAATTGTTGCTAGCCTACAAACCTTGTTTTTCTACCATCCTTTTCATTGCTGAATTGGCCAACTGTGAAAGACTAAGTTATTAAATATTTGATGTTAACCGTTGCTTTTCCACAAAATAATGTAAGAACTGAAAACAAATAAGAGATGCGTGCTCTACAGACTTGTACATCATAAGGAGAAAAATCCTTATTAAATGAATTTTGAACAGAAGGATGGGACATGTAGATCAATGCAATTATATTGACATATCAGTAATCTTTGCACACACAGAGAATTACACACACAGAGAATTAACAAGGTTGGAAAAGACCATAGAGATCATCAAGTCCAACCTTTACCTAACTTAACAAGCTATCCAACACCAACCTAACACCTAAACCATTGAAACCGTGTCACTAAGATCATCATCCAATCACTAAGTTCACGGAAACCCTCTGTTATGGCTTTGAGGACAGTTTTGGCATTCCTCATAGCCTGATGAGTACCAAGGAGCCCCTCCTGTCATATGTCACTTGGAGAACCTGTGCAGGAGGAACAGCCTTGCAGAGGGACTCATATGGTTTGAGGAAAGAGTGGCACATGAAGTGATCCTGGGGATATGAGTAAACCTTTCTGCTCTTCTCTGAATCAGTGTTTCCTGGAAACTCATGTGTTTCTGCTGGGTTTCCTGAAATCATTCTTTATACTTATCAGACCATAAGGGAACAGACAAAGGCACCACAAACACATTGGTGTGTTTAAAAACAGATGATTACAGTTTTGCTTCCAGGTGACACACAGATAGCAGACTGTCTATCTGCCAGGGCACTTTAAACAGGTCCCTAGAACTGAAATGCATCCATTGACAAGTCCAGTCCTCAGGCTTGCTAACAATAACATAGGAATTTATTTGAGGTGAAATCTTTTTTTAATTTCCCAAATTCAGGTGTATTTTCCTGCTAAGCAGCTTTGGCAGCAATGTCAATTTAAGGACTTCTGCCCATGTCTTCTCCTGGCCAGTCTGCTCACACTTGCCGCTCCACAGCAGCATGGTATCTTTGACATGCACTAATGCTTCCAGGATTGGGATAACCCAGTTAAAAAATGTAACAGCCTAAAAATCAAGAAATACTCTGGTGAAAAAGGCAAGAATTAGTCCAGAAACAGAAAGAATCTACATTTTAAGGCAAATACGGGCACCGGAACTACTGTTTCATAAACTTTTGGCTTTGGGTATCTCATGAATATAAAACCATAAATGGAGCATTTTAACCTTCTATCCAAAAAATTTACTTATAAAGTTGCTTCCTGCGTCACGTTAAGCTTTGATTAACTCGGCTTCTTTTTAATCACATATCGCTCTTGCAGTGTCTTACCAGGCAATGCTGGTCCTAATCTTTGTACACAGATTATTTACATTAGGCAAGATATCTCTTGTCATGCAAACAGGAGATATTAAGCCATTCCGCTTTTGTGGAAATATGCTGTTTGACTACAGCCCCTTTTGAGAGCTCTTTCACTACTCTAATGTACAAATGAAGAAAATAAATGAGAGCCACTATTAGCTCCTGGTAAAGCCAGTCTTTATTACACTTTATGAAAATTGAGCTGGTGTAGTGGCATTTCTGTTTCAGTTGACCCCTCTTCCTGGCTTCCTATCAATTTCATCTCTATTTTCTCTTCAGCATTATCTTTGATTCAAGCAGCATTAAGAGCAGCCAGGGAAGTTTCACTGCAATCACACAATAAAGTGACTGATAGATTTTTGAGACTGTAGACAAAGATTCTCTACTACTTGCAGAGTATGTTTTAAACTTACCAAAATGCTGCTCCTTAGAAAGTCAAAATTAGTGTTCACATCTCTTGAAGAAATCTACAGTTCAATTCTTATCTGTTGAACTAAGAGCTGACATCAGAACTTTGAAAAAGGGAAATGATATTATAATAGGGAGAGCAAGAAGATTTCTGAAAGTTCCAGAAGCTTCAGCATGATTTTACATTAACTTTCTGTGGGCTGCAGCCAATGCCCATTTTGATTACTTGGACATGACATGTGATGAGTGTTACAGGAAAGTGGTAATATAGATTTCCTTAACAGCAAGTAGTAGAGAAGGTTTCTGCACCACTGCTTTAAAACAATTGTAAACATCATCCATGTGCATCAAACACAAATTATGGTTCTTGTCCATACCGTGCCCATACTAGCAAATTTTAAATAAGTGCGTCTTTGGAGTCAGTAAAACACTATTTTTCACAAAAGGGAAAAAGTACTTGTGCTGTAGTGGCTATGAAAGAGCTGTGATAATCCATATTAATCTCATCCTCCATAGAATTAAATTACAGTTATCAACATAAAATAATGGTTTTTTTCTTAAAAAGAGCGAGCTAACCCTAACTCTGAGATTTTGTTTGATTCAAAGAACAGTTGTGTGGATCCAAATTCATATTAGCTCAGCAGGTCACTTGACGCTACCAATTTGGCACCCGTAGAGTAACATGACAGAAAACGTATTTAAACAAGTACACAAAAAAGGGCAAACTGTTCTGGTTTATCTAAAGCAAAACTGTATGTCGTGAAAGTTCAAGGGAAGATTTGCTCACTCCAGTGTGCAGAAATAATGGGGTCCATGTAGACTGTAGTTTGAAAGGAATCCAGGCAGATGATTGCTGGTTTTCTAGAATATTCAGGTTTGGAATTTGTGAAAACAATTCAAGCTTAAGTAGTATTTAAAAACATTTTATAATCCTACTGAGAGAAGCACAAAAATTAGTCTGAGCTGCTTGTTAAAATTCTGATGCTGTAAGTAGTTTTAAAATATGGAAAATGGTTGATACATCTTGCATTTTAGGACATAGTTAATTTGTTTCTATTTAGAATTGTTGTTTCTAAATTCTCGAAGAGACAGAAATGACTCATTTCTAGAATGAAAGATCCTTCTGACTTGTGAAAGTTAGATCTGCTAGATCTGGCTCTGTTAATACCCCAAACATGTCAGGCACCATTCTGGCCTTGGGTTCAGCTGGACAGTGCCTGGATGTCATCTGGAGGCTTGGTCTGGGTACAGGCTATGCCTGAAGTAGTGGCAACAATTTGGATCACTGTGTGCCAGTGCTTGTTACTCTGCCTTGTCTTTGTTAATATCTTCATACTGGTTATTGTCCCTATTGTCCCATGCTGCCTCCTACATATTTTAAGTCATTCAGGGAATGAAAAATCATTTTTCTTCTCCAACCGTTTAACTCTCCATTCAGCTTAGCCAGCTTTTATGAATGTTCCTTGGCTATGCTTTGGATACCGTAAAGTGTTGATGATTGGAAGTCAGGACACTTGATAGGGAATACTGGAACCAAACTCTATAGATTTGCATCACTGTCAATATTACTAGCAGCAAAGTGTCTTGCCATTTTCCAGCTACCTCAAAATCACTCCTTGTTCAAGTTAAATTCAATTTTTTTTTTAACATTTTACATCACTTAAAATATACAACAGTCATGAATGTTTAAAAATGACACAGATGAATAAACAAAAAAAAATCTGCCTTAATCTACTTATAGTAAAACTAAATTAGAAAGATGTTTCTATCTTCCTTATCCTTACCTGTTGTAGATTCTCTCTGATGACTGCCAGAAATTTTTTTATTTCTTGCATTTGCCTTGTGTTTTAAATTGCATTCATGAGTGAGGACTCCATAACAGTCCAGCTTGTTAGCTAACTTTCTTTAAAGTCTTTTTCCAGTTGTGGACATAAATCGTCTTCTTTGCAGGAATAAATTTTATTTCTCCATTACTTGGTGATAATCTGGAGTTTCTTCTGAAGCAGAACAAACATTTTTCTTCTTTCTTGAGATGAAAATATCTCTTTGCTAAATCAGATATCATTTTCTGTTCTGGCCTTGCTAATAACTATTTGCATCAACAGGGGATAAATTTATTTGTTTATTACCCTGTATGCATAACTCCACATGAAACTGTTTTCTCTGTTGAATGCTATATTACAACTCAATTTTAAACACTAATGCAAATATTAAAATTGGCTAAATTCATGTAAGTCATAAATTCCTCTTTATTGAGATGAGGCTCCTTGGGGTCACATAGAGTCTGAGTGGACTAACCCTTTGCATCTTCCATCTATACAACAGAACCACCTGAGTAATTCTAATGTGATCACTGAAGTGAACAAGCGCAGACTGGCTTTCGTGTTTTGTATTCAGGCTCTTAAACTGATGTTTGAATTATGGTAGAATGGGTAGACAATCATCCCCAGTGAAGTTCAGGCTGTGAAAACTGTGGTCTTCCATAATCTCAAACTCTGTTTCACCTTGTTCATAATATAGAGAAATATCTCAGACTCAAGATGATACCTGAGAATTTAAACACCTGCGGGTATTTAGTCTTTTATTATTTTTTACAGTAATATGCACACATGAATTTTGTCAAAAGTCCAATGAAACCTCCAGTGGACTGTTATGTAACATAGGGTGAAAGCCTCATTGGGACAAAGTTGTTGTGAAAAATATTCTGACAATTCATTCACTCTTTTGAATAACACAAGAAATCAACAATTTTCTTTTCCCTGGCTGAACTCTCATTAATCTGAACTCATTCTTTTGCATGACTCTCTAGTCTTAAGGTGTGAAACCTATGGGCAAGAGGTCAGTAACAGTACAGGAGCTTCCTGGGAGACTTATTTCTGCCTGTTGCATAAATACATTAGTGTGAGTCCAGCTTCTGACAGGAAAATGCCTAGTCCCAGTGAGCAGAGCTGCTGAGTATCCAAATCCCTTCCCCACAGAGAGTTTACAAGTTTGACAATATTTATCCTTGTCTGGAAATTAAAACACAGAACGATCAAACTGACGTAGATTATGTAATTTTGAAGAAAGCCAAAAAAATCGCAGGCAAAGTTGTTTTTTCTACCCTAAAGATTCCATTGGCTAAGAACAGAATAAAAAATTAATTCCCTTCCCCAAAATGAACTAAATAGATATATTTTCAGACCTGAATAATAATTATTAAAAGGCAAGAAATTTCTGCTTTTATTAAAAGAAAACAGTTGCTGTTCATTAGAGTAAGCAACACAGAGTGGGATTTTTGTGTAGTAACATGTATTTGGTCTTCAAGACCTGTGTCTTATACCTTTATGGTAGGTTCAAAGTAAAATTGGTCGACAGTGATTTCTTCTGATATTGAGTCCTGTGTCAAGCACCAAACACTTGAGGAGGATTAGCAGTTAGTTGCATCAGTCACTTTTTCTGCTATGACTTGCTATAGAGGAACTATCATGGGGCTCCTCTCCAGAGAGCAGATTAGCACCACTGTTGAACATAACTCCTAAAACGTGAACTGATGTTAAGGAACATATTGCTGTCATGCAAGAGGGACTAATTATATTTCAGCCTTCCTCTTTGCCCATCAAATCTTTGCCTTTCTTACTTTCTCAGCAATTAGGGGCTTATGGCAATATCTTTGTAGTTCCACATTTTCTCATGCCATTAATGACTCAGAGGGATAGCTTTATGTGTTTGACAGTACAAGGGACACAGAGACAGAAGAGAAAATAGAACATGCACAGTCACAAGTTAGGCGCTGCCTTGCTGTATTTTTAGATGTTGCAAGGAGGTATAATGAACATACTACCTGGCAGAAAGTGCAAATCTTTGTATGTATCTTAAATTTTGTCCCACAGGTAAGGCATCAGACATTTCCTACAGTCCAGATCTCTCTTCTAATTATTGGTACCTGCAGCCTTTCCTTCCAGGCATGAGCAAGATAACTTAGAAAAGAGAATGTGACTAGTGGTTAGAGCACTCATGTGGTAAATAGAAAAAAACACAATTGAAGGACTTAGATTTTATGGGAATCCCAAGTCTACAGGCATCCTCTGAAACTGACTGCTAAATCAAGGCAACAAAAGCAAGTGCTGGCTAAGCTCTGGACCTGAGCAATCTAAGCTGTCCCCAGGCGGAGACACCTCTGCATGTTTGACAGCAGGACTTCCTGGTGCTCATGAAATTCTAGTGTCACAAAATGCATGAGCAACTGAAAGTTGCCAAGTGGGCAAATTTGGCAACTCAGTCCTGCATATGTGCCATCCTTCTTGGATTTAGTCCTAGTGTCAGGAATGAAGTAGTACTGGACTAGACCAGGGAACAAACCTTATTGAGATGACAAAAATCTAGTGTGGAAATGGACTTCAGAGAACAGCTTAGCACATACTATGACCCCATCTTTTTTTGGAATAAAGGAGCTCATACACAATTACACAGGGCTTAAGCCAGTGGCTTGTTCTCCATGTTAACAGCACATTTAAAATATTTACTTACTGTCTTTCCTTTCCATATGGGAAATATTGTATGAAGAACTGCCTGATGTTTTCTTCATGTGCCACCATCCTTTTGAAGTCAGAGACTAATATTTCCCTAGCTTTTACCTCTTTCTTCACCTGTTATTGCATGGAGTAGGTCTTCCTCACAGGGCAACAACCTCCTACAAAGGCAGAAAATTCCTCAATGACAATAAAAGTAGCTTTCTTTATTCACTTGGGTTACTAGGGAGGTATTTGACATAAGCACAGATCTCTCACTTTCTTTTTGACATTTTAAGCCAATGAATCAATGTTTCTGTCACTCAGAAGGAGAGTTGTCGAGTAGCAGTATCCTGGCCCTCATCCTCGTGTTTATCACCTGGATTCACTGCAATTAAAGATTATCTGGTTTTTCACTGAGCCATAAACATTTACTGCTTCAAAATTTATTGTCCTTAAACTAAAGAACTTTTATAGTGAAATAATGGCACAATTTTCCTCTGAATTTAGGATTTAGTTGTGGATCAACTATTTCTTACACTTATTTTCAACTTTTAAGTTTCCTCCCAATGTCTGCTTTTATTAGTGGGAACACTATCCTGCACCCTTGTTTCTCACATAACAGCTGACCTCCATCAGTAAGTATTTGCAAATATATCTATCAAAACTTAACAGGAAAAAGGCAATAACTTGTCGTTAAATTACATTTTGGAGAAAGAAGCCAAATCTCAGATTCCTATCTGTAGGAAAGGGTTGGTTTTTTCTGTAAATGTTCAATACAGTGGTATCTTCCGAGTAAAATTTGCACAATGAGTGAGCCAACTAGCAGTGAAGTATCTGAAAGTGCATGGAGTGTTCAACCCATCACCTCTGCAGCACAGCAAATACAGAACACTTCAACACTTTTAAGGTATGCATGCTGTTGTGGTATGTAACAAAAGCTATGCTCAGCTTTTCTTTCTTTCTGCAGTATATTCAAACAAGATACTTTAGTCCACATTTTCAATATGGGTTTTGTTTTAGTGAGATTAATTTTTTGTGTGTATTTCCTTTTTCCTTATATGAATTCTCTGTTTTTTCTTTTATATTTGGTTTGGTTTGATTTTAGTATGTAGGGTGTTTTTTTGTGTGAGTATTTTTTGTGATTTTGTTGTTTATTTGTTAATTTATTTGTTTATTTGTTTGTTTAAAATCTCTCTCTTACATATGGTCCATTTTTCCATCTTCCTAGTTTCCTTCATTTTCTCCACTTCTGCCTTTTCCTATACTCTTGACTCACTGTCATCATAGCTGTATTAAAATTAGCATCAAACAATTGAGTTCTCCCTGCTTAATTCTCCTTGCTCTCTGTACACAGTTCACTTCTCTACACAGGATTTTTATAGTCCCTTAAAAGAGAATAAGGAATAAAGCTCTCTCTCTCTTCCTATACTCTATTTCTCTTTGGCATGGAAATGAAAGTCAGGGGAGGTATTATGACAGTCTCATCCTCATAACCTGCAGAAAAGAAAGGATCAAGTGACTTTTTAGAGGATCATTGAAGGCAAAGTGGAGATGTGCCTCATCTGGATCAGTTGTCCCAGAAAACTGCCTGGCACAGACCACAGACCACTGGGTTTCTGGCCATTGAGTTCGTTATTTTGATGCCCATAGTAAGCTGTTAGGCAGAAGAAAGGTAGAAGGCATGGTTGGGAAAAAAAACACCCATGGTGCAATACCTCTGAAGGCAGGCACAGAGAGAGGGACAACTACACTGAATGATACCAACAAATTAGGATTTCCTAGTTATCCTGGTCCCGATTGCCTCTCTGAAGTCTGTGAACCCTTCTATCTGTAATTTATCTGCATGTCCTTGGTGTTGTGTTCAGAATTACAGAGTATTCTGAGTTGGAAGAGACCCCCAAGGATGACTGAGTCCAGTTCTTAGGTGAATGGCCTTTATGGGAATCAAACCATGGCCTTAGTGTTGTTAGTACCATGCCCTAAACAACTGAGCTAATCGCAGGGCCCAAACCAAAGCCAGGAGAAGCTTATGGACTTACTGTGTGGGATCCTTTCCTGTCAGATCTCTCTGGGGTCCTTTTACTCATTACTGAAAGCTGACAAACATTTTATTGCTGTCAAAGCGATCAGATTTTTTTTAAAACATTTTATACTGCTTTTATACACTTAAAGGAGTGTCTTTTTTCCTGTGCTTTTAACAAAAGTAACCATGCAAACAAATTCAGGGTGAATTATAGATGCCGTTTATGGAAATAGGCATTTTAATAGGAAAAGAAATAATTCCATCTATGTAAGAGTTGTATAGGGAACGATAAAAACCTTATTCAAACACAAGCATCACAAATAATAGGAATAATGTTTCACTGGCAAACACTAGACATTCCCCTTCCTTTTCCCCAGGTTTTCAAGACAAGACAGCTTATATTTATCTAGTTAAAATTTAGACTGTTTAGAATGCTGCAGGTTCCTGAATGTGCTGGCCTGTGAGAATAACTGCAGAGGACACGGCACATTGCATGTTTTAAAGACAAGGATTTTTATGAGTGTAGTGGAATAAATATTTTGGTGGTGACATGACTATATAAAGCTATCTTCTGATATGATTTCCCAGAAGAGGTGTTCCTTGGTTATTCTCTTTTTCAATTTGCAAAACTCTTCTCAGACTCTTGCAGCTCTGCAAAATTCAGCTTTTGAAGAAACACCACTGCAGAGTTGCAAAGCCATGATGAAGCTGATAGTTCCTCCAATACAACTGTATAATCATAATCATTTCCATTGGCCTTTACACAGAGGCACGAGTTCAATTTGGTTATTAACGTGAACTTGACCTTTTCTTCAAATTAATTAGCAGAAATCCTCACACTTGTAAGAGTTGAAGTCTCCATCTGAAGCCCACACAAAGACTCCATGTTACACTGACAATAGAGACCTAACTTTTCCCACAGTTGCTCCTGGAGAAATAGTCATCTAACTTATAGGCTTTCTTCTAATTAATTCCTTTGCTTGACATTCTGGAACAGGGAGGACAAAAAGCTTTGCTTAATGAGCCATTTGTAGAAAGTTGTGTCTCTCTAACATATCTTAGAGTTTTGTGTTACAGCTAAAATGGTATGGCTGCTCAGTAATTTCGACCTGAGGTACTGTTCTGTTGTTCACCATTGTCCTGTGGTATCATCTGATCTTCAGAGGTGTGTTTTTTCACTGAAGTGCCAGTTAATTCATCCTGGAGGTCTGCTCCTGAAACATCTTGCCTTTAATCCATATCAAAAGTCATGTATATGTCTGTATATTTTTGTATGCCTACAAGTCTTGGTAGATGTAGCAGAACATTAGGCTGTATTACAGTGTGTCCAGAGTATGATATAATGTCTTAGGTATGTAAACATCATCTTGTGACTGTCCTGTAGCTCTGGGACAGTGGCAGATGACCACCTTTCCTTTTGTCTATTGGCTGTGTTAACCTAAACAATCTTTGGACTATAAAACCAGATGAATTTGCAATAAAGAAGAGACTCCATTAGAGACTCCATTTTGGCCCTTGTACAGTTTGTACATAGTCTTTCTTTCCTGGATCCTCTGATTATCAGCACCATGCACTCAAGGCCTATATATTTTGTGGGCAGTTGTGGTTTCAGAGGGTCCCGATCCCTGACACCAGTAAATTGACCAATTCCTGTTCTAAGGGATCTCCAAACACAGCTGTCCATAGGTAAGCAATCAACCCAGACATTTCACCACAAGGTTCTATCCTCAGTAAGAAACCTTCTACCTTCTTTAATGTCCTGGAGATTATACAATATGCTCAAAATAGTGTTACATGTTCTTTATGGCAGATCAAGAATATTTCTTTGTCCACAAAACCCCCCCCGAAAATGTCAAACTGAATCTTTGCTTCATCTATGGGTAACTAAATGAAATAAAAATTTATTACTTCAAAACTAATAAAAAAAATATAATACTTTCAGAATTCTCTGAGGACCTTCCTGTTTTAATGCTCTATCCAGCAACTGCAAAGATATATGCAGAGTCTGAGATTTATCAAGCACATAGAGCGCAGCATAGACATTTCAGTTGCAGTTATGAAGCATGTTACATCTGACCCAAGGACATTAGACTTCCAATTCACTTCTATTTCCTCTTTCATTGTGGCATTTTGTTTTAATACATTGTCTCCTATTTTCAGTGGTCAGAACTCCCACTTCTTTTCCACAGTAACACTCTGATGTTTTCTTTGGGCTGAATTTTAGCCAACCTGTGGGCACACATCACTGTTAAAAGAGATCCTTGTGTTTCTTGGGCAAGGTTGGGGGAATTTAAAATCAAATCACTACTACTATTCCTTATAGCCAGGAGTTGTGAATACACATGTAATTGCATTTTCTCTACTGGAAGTCACTTGTATGAATATTTGTTAGCTTATTTTTTTTTCTGTTTTGACATCAAGAGTGCATACAGCAGCATATTAATTCGATACCAAATTAAAATACATAATTATGCCATGAAAGCTGAATAGTTCGGACTAATACTTTTTCTCAGGTATCCTTTTACTTTCACATATTTAACCCTTTTATTATTACAGACACTTTCTGTTCCTTTACCCAATTTGATTGAAGACTTTTTGACTTCTTTTGTAAGAAAAAACCCAATTATTGGATCAACACAAATGTCATCGTTATTTTTTTTGCTCGTAAAGCTCGGTGTTCATGGCAGCATTTGTTTAAAGGTTATGATTACATATATCACAGCAAAGCAATGAAGTATATTGGTAACTTCAATGAAATTTCAGGCATGTTTTGTTACGCATATATATCATATATTATATATTTTTTTTTTCTATGATGAAAAAATCTAGAGTCCAGACAATTTTCCAACATTTAGTGGGATAATTTAGTGGGATAGGTTTGCTAGTTATTTACCTACTTTGGTTTGTTCCTCAAGAACATGTTTATTACATTTAATTTGGAGAAACAAAAAAATGAAATTAGTATTATTGAGTGACAATTATAAATTAATCTCCCAGGTGGAGTTTTCTCCTGTAATCAAACCAGCTTTTGCATCAATTAATTTCGTTAAATCTACTTACTGCTTACTCTACTTCTATTACTGAACACATTACTTAGTCATTATACATCTGTCTTCTTTTTGTGGAGCCATTTCCAAAAGAAATGCTTTTGTACTTTAGAGATGCCAAGAAAGGTTCTATGAAGTCTGAGTTTCAGCTCAAATTTCCTATTTTCCATGCTGCACTGGAATTTACATAGCAGAGAGGTAATTGTGAGTAACCCACCCAGTTGATCCAGGGAAGTAGTTGATGTAATTTTTGTGAATATTAGTAAAGTTTTCAACACTGTTCTTTTGGACAAAATGTCCAGCACACAGCTGGAAAAACACATCCTGTGATGGGTGAACAATTGGCTCACGGGTTCATGGACTGGGTGCAAAAGATTATAGTGGGTGGGGTAACATCAGGCTGGTGACTAGTCACTAGTGGGATTTCACATGACTGGCAGTTTACAGTAAGTTTTTTGTAGAAGATGGTGAGCCCTCAAATGGAACGATTCATCAGCACAACCTTCTATATTTATGTTACTTCCTTGTAAGAAAAAACAATCTATTTTCTCATATCACAATACAGTTACACGGCTTTGTATCCTTTTCTTCATGATAACATCTGTGATATCACTTACTAGGTTTTTGTTATTTGATGTTACACTTATACCACAGTTAAAATGAAAGGATTCATGCACCAGTGCCATAACTATTTTATTCTTCATTGCAACAGATAAAACTATTCCTATTACACTTTCATTATGAGATAGCATTACTTGTTTATGGATGTTTGCATAACACTCACGTGCAAAATTGCACAGGCCACTAAACAATTAGCCTTTTGGCCTGTCTTTCTGTCATAACATTGTTTTAAAAGTGAATAACTGCTTGCTAGGCACCAAGTGCTGCCTGAGAGCTCCTACTGCACCTATGTGCACATACATAATGCAGTGAGAGGCTGTTCATTCTATCACTACAACTTTCCTGTCTTTGCAGCCAAAGAGGGAAGGGCAGCTGGCTATTCTGCAGTAAAAGAATGATAGACATTCAAGCAAATTTCCTCTTCCTGTGGTATATTAAAACAGCCATACAAAAGCTATCATATGTGATTTTAATTTAAAAATAAAATATAGTAATGGATTGAAATTGGTATGTTCAGAAAAGCTATCTGCAGAGGTAAAAAGAGCAATCATGCTGTATCAGGGAGTGGGTCTACCTGTGAGCCTGTAAAGTGCTTACCAGAGTTTTGGCTGAGGTCTGTGTGCTCTATCACTAAATCAGAGGCCAAATTCTGCACCAGCACATGACTCTATTTAGCAGCAAGATTATATTTCTGTTTGTATGATAAACTCTGTCTGAATTACTGATCAGAACAAGTGTTGCTTGACTCTTCCCACAAGATCTTTTTCATGACATTTGCTCTCAGCATTGCGTCTGAGCATGTCTCAATTACTTGCTAAGGATACTGCATTGCTTAAAAGGATCCCTCTGCACTGGAAACATGGCCCCCATTGAAATAACAAACCTTTGTGTCAGGTTTGTCTCTAGCAGGCCGTGAAGGCACTCTCCTACTTAATTAAAACTCTTTTCTGTGAAGATTTGGTGTCCTGCCATGTCAGAATAACATAAAAGCAATCAGCAATGTGCCCTGTGAAAAGACATTTCTTTTAACTATCCAATAATTTCCTGCTGGCATTTATTTTGCCAGCAAAGCAGTTTGAAAAAAAAAATCCTGGGTTAACCACAAAAGCATTAAAGCAATGATCAGCAATCTGATAAAGATACTGGCTTTTCTCTGACTGAATAAATAAATAAAAAAATGTTTGCAATACCATAGCAATTTTTGTACATAATGAGCTCGGGTCAGATACATCTTTGTTCTCTCCCCTTACCTTTTTTTTAAAGTTGTCATTGTCTAACTCCAGCAGGAAACTAAACAACACACAGCTGCTTGCTTACTCCCCCCTCTGTGCCAAGCATGATGGAGGAAAGAGAACTGGAAGGGTAAAAATGATAACACTCATGGATTGAGATAAGAGGAGATTAATAATTGAAAAAATTTAAAATGCAATAATAATAATAATAATGGAAAATTACAACAACAGCAAAAGATAAATAAACCCCATGAAAGACAAATGATGCAAATGAAAAAAAAATTGCTCACCATCAAACAACCAATGCTCAGACAGTCCCTGACCTTCTGACTCTGAGCAACTTTCCCCCTAGTTTATATGCTTAGCATGAGGTCATATGTATATAACATTCCTTTGGTCAGCTGGGGTCAGCTCTCTGTGGTGGTTTAATCCACCTTTTAGCATTCACGGGACAGGTTCAATGAAGGTGACGGAAAACTGAATAGAGTTGTAGCAGGTGAACAATTTATTCCAGGGGAATTAAACTGGAGGTAGGAATAACCCACAGGAGACCCCAGAATAACACTGAGGGACCTCCAACATGCAAAGGGAAAAAAAACACACAAAAAGGGAAAAAAACAGAAAACGAAAAGGGAACTGTTCCTTTCAGCCAGATGACTAGTTGAAAGAAACAGGGAGGAATGGTAGGAAAAGGTGTCTCTCCCTTCTCTCTCTCTGGAAGCACTTCCAGTCCTTCAGCTTCTCTGAAAAACACAAGAAGAAATTAAAATGATTCCCTCCCACCACCTTTCCGAAGGATACTTGCTAGCAAGCTGGAAACAGCTCCCGGGTTGAGAGAAAGGGGTGGAATCCTGCCATGGGGCCTGCGGGCGCTGGACACCGGGGCTGTGATCCTTCTCCTTGCAGTGGCCGCTGAAAAAGAGGCTGGGGCGGGGCCGTGCCTCGACTTTTAAGCCTTCTCTGTCTTGCGTGAATATCGTCGCCTTCTTCCTGGCCACGCTGGCTTCCCATCCATCCAGCCGGTCGGGCCC
>VXBA01001693.1:519-49282 GCA_013399895.1 Serilophus lunatus | reverse complement strand
CCCACCCACCCCCCCCCCCCCCCCCCCCCCCCCAAATACCCAAACCCCACCATATTCTGTGAAAAGTCTAATTTACTCCTCTAGACAGCCTGACCTCAGACAAACCTGCTGTTCTTCTGTTGTTTGGTTAAAACTTAGATGCTGAACTAACCGACCACTTAACAAGTCCAGACAGGCCAATCCTCTTGGAAGCCATTTCCAAACATGTTATAGAATCACAGAATGGTTAGAGTTGAAAGGGACTCTAAATATCATCTCATTCCAACCCCCCTGTCATAGGGACACCTTCCACTAGACCAGATTGCTCAGGAAGAAGCAGGTAGCTGAGAGTAGTTAACACGGATTTACAAGATGGAAGTCATGTTTAAACACTCTCACATCCTTCTACAATGTGATTTCTGGCTTGGTGGATGAGGGCAGAGCAGTAGATGTTGTTTATTTGAACTTAAGAAAACTTGAAACATTTTGTGCCACAGCATCCATACAGACAAAATGGAGAAGTATGGGATAAATAAGTGCAAAGTGAGGAAAAGGAATGTCAGCAGGTCGAAGAAGGAGATTCTTTCCCTCAGAACCAATGAGATGCATCTGAGATCCTAGGTCCAGTTTTGGGCTCTATGGTAGAAAAAAGACATGAACATGCTGAAGAGAGTCAGCAAAGGGCTGAATGGTGAAGGACTTGGAGCTTCTGATGTCTGAGATGAGGCTGAGAAGTCTAGGACTGTTGAGCCTGGAGAGGAGAAGGCTCAAGGGGATCTTATCCATGTATAGAAATACATGAATGGAGAGTACTAAAGAAAATGAAGCTAGGCTCTTCTCAGTGGTACGCAGTGACATGCTGAGAGGCAATGGAATTGTCTGGAAATACTGGGAACTCCATTTTAACTTAAGAAAGAAGCTTTTACCTTAAAGATGGCCAAAAAACATCAGAGTTTTCCCTATAAGATTATGGAGTCTCCATACTTGGAGGTACTGTAATGAGTTAACCTTGGCTGGCCACCAGGTGTCCATAGTTGCTCTACCCCCTCTTCCTCCTCCAGCCAAGCAGGGGAAAAGAACGAGATGGTAAATAGTGAGTTGGGATAAGGGAGTTTACTAAAAGCAAAAGTGAAAGCAAAGCAAAGAGCATGCAAAAGTGAAACACTAATCTCATCTCTACTTCCCATCACCAGCGATGACCGGCCACATCCAGAGAAGTAGGGCTTCAACAAGTGTAGTAGTTCTCTTGGTGAGCCGCCATTGGAGACAGCGGATGACCTCCCTACTTCCTGCTTCTCCTTAGCTTTATATCTGAACTGATGTCATATGGTATGGAATATCCCTTTGGTCAGTTTGGGTCAGCTGGCCCACTTATGTCCCCTACCAGAATCTTGCCCTCAGTTGGGGAAGGGACACTACTGTCCCAATGCTGTGCTCAGCAGTAGTCGAAACACTGGTGCGTTATCTGCACTGCTCCAGCCACCAATGCACAGCACAGCACTGTGAGGGCTGCTATGGGGAAATGGGCTCCATCTCAGACAGACCCAATAGAGGTACTTATAAATGCCATCGACAGAGTCCTGAAAAACCTGCTTTAGCTGGCTCTCTGCTCTGAGCAGTGCTGTTGGATTGGGCAATCTCCAGAAGTTCCTTCTAGTCAGTGATTCTGTGATTCTGAGCTGAATACTGTCTGAGGCTGACAAACTCTTTGCAATCTACGTGAGATAAAGAAAAGTGCTTTATAACCATACATGGCTTCCTGATATCCCTCATAGCAGGACATAGTTTTCAAACACATTGGTAGTCCTTAATTGTTCAAATTTAGCAATCTAAAGTGAATGATGTTTCTGCCCTAACTGCAAAAGCCTAATTTCACTCTCATATTTCATATTGTCTACAGACAGTAAGGTAAAGAACAGAAAAATGTACACAAAAGGTATGATATTTCTTTTTTATGTGAAGGTTGTGTCATCCTGGTTTGTAGTGTTCAAAGCAGCAGTCTGAAAATTAGGACTGTGGGGAGTACCAAAGTCAGCTGATATTTTTTGAATATATATGTATATTTATATTTGTTCCAATACCAGATGGATAGACAGTTATGATTCTTGCTGTGCTGACTTTCTATGCTAATAAAAACTGTTGACGAAGGATGTGTGCTGGTTTTGTGACAACTTGTGCAGGAAGATTTAACAGCTTTAATTTGTTTTAGATTAAAGAAACATTCATTTAGAATAAATATTTTCATTGAAACAATATAGGAAAAGATGTTTTCTTTTATGAGATATTTAGTTAGCAATTTGCCTGCTGAGAATTTTCTTCCAAAAGATGCCAAATACGCAGAAATGGAAAAGAGTGTCTTTTCTTTGCACAGACCAGGAAGAATGTGGGGTCTTTGCTGTCAGCTTCCACGTAGGGTCAACAAGGTCACTGCCCACTGTGTAGTCTGTCATATCACATTATCCTGTTTATAATGCTATGTCTCAACAGAAATGAGGTGTCTCGTGCTGAAACACTCTCCCTAGTTGCTTGTGCTTCCAATCCTATTCTTACTAGTTACTGAGTCGGGATTGAAATTCACTAGCAAATTATGCAGAGTCCCCTCTTTCCTTCCTGATTTGGAAGTATACTAACATTTGCACATCCCTCAAATATAGCACAGACCTAGCCCAAAATACCTGCTACATACTCCCTGTAGTGGCTATACCCAGACGTGAGAGTATGGCTGCTTATGTGCGCCCATTCCCTTTTCTCCTCTCTTCTCCTTGTTCTTGTTGCTCCATTGTGCACCACGATACCTCCCTTGGTCATTTTCCTAGACATTCTATGATGTTTTACATAATACCACAAAACCCTTCCAAAAGCTGATCAGAAGATTCACAGGAGTCCCCTGAAATATCCCCTAATGCTCACAATTATAATATTTTCCCTCCCTTTTAATTAGCCCACATGACCCTCCTCATGACTGGGCCTGAGCAATTCCATTATTGGCTGTCAATCACTACCCAAAGATGTCTTCTTTATGGTCACTTTCCTTTTCCTTTCCATTTCTCAATTTCCTCATTGCCTTTTTATTAATTTTGTACTGAATATTCCTTAAGTAAATAATTTAATAAATCAGATGCTCATTTCTACCTACCCTTAGAAAATGTATTGTGTGTTTAGGTCCATATTGGCCTCCAACACTCAAAGCAGAGCAGGATGTTTCCTGCCCTTTGGAAGCATTTCCAAAGATTCACACATGTGATTAAACATACTTGCAGTGGCTAGGTCCCCACTAGTGGCTCTTTTGAAAGGACACTGCCAAGGGTTCAATTAATTCATAAGAGGATGGATCCTTTTCACTGCATTGAGACCTGTGCACCACAAGATCCACACTATACTAAATGTTTACTATTGGATTCCAGAAAGCATGTTTTGCTCAATAGTTACTTCTGACTTTAAATTTTAGCTTTTTTAAGCTGCTTAAGTACAGCAGTAGTGATACTGGTTTTCCAACTATCTGGTGAGTAAAAAGCATTTAACAATTGGTATTAAGTGTACTTTGTAGATCAGTTCTTTGAATTTAGCACTCAAAATGTACTACTAAATGTTAGTGTAAAGGTTATAACCTATAATAAAAAGTTGTCAGAATCCATTCAGGTATTAGCATTTATATAGTCTCTGTCTAGGGTCTGGGATAAAGCAAGTTTTGCACCAGAAAGCCAATTGGTAGTGAGAAACTGATCATGCTTAATTTGTGAATGAGACATAGGCCACATTGTCATTTTCCTTCCTGTGGGAAGCATGTCCCATAGGAAGTACATCACAGACAGACTGGCCCATATTATTTGTATGCAAATTCATAAAATATTGACATTTAATGTATTCACGTATAAAAGCACACATTGATCCACAGCATTAGTATAAAAGCCTATGAAGCAAAAAAGTTGTAACCACAGAGTTTACAATTGTCCAAAAAGTGATAAACTCAGACCTAAGAGTTTTGTTGCAACATTCATTCAAGAAGTCTTGCAACATCACTCCTGGATTAACTGACATTTGAGGGAATTTCTTTGCTTGTTTCTTATGCCACAGTAGTTTCAATTTGAATATAATCAACTTTGCAGAACAGGCCTTTTATTGTGTCACAAGAACAATTTCTCAGAGTAAAAGCAGGAGCTTCCAGGAAAGCAAGGGTCTTTATTTATTTATTTTATTTTTAAGAAGTAGTTCAGTTTGTACTCCTTTGATACAAATACAAATTCCCATGAGTTTCGCAGTTCACCAAGAGATGACACAGACTGCATATATATTGCTGTGCTCAGAGCCTCCCACTGGAGTTCTCCTTCCTTTAGTTTGTCCCTTTCAGTCCAGCTTCAGGACTCAGAGTTCCAGGATTTACCCATTTTTATGACAAATACTTATTCATAGGATGAACAGAAAGAGATGGTTTCTCTATACCTATCTTCGTTTCATAATAACCTTACAGTAACAAGTAACAGCTTCCTAAGTAATGTATATGTACACTGTCTGGTGACTTCATCGGTTTTAAATTACTTGACTCTTCATAGAAGAGTATTTTGTGCTTCACTTGCTCATGATACTTAATGTAATTTACTGTATCTTCATTTTAACATTTAAGATTTCACAATCAGACATTTGAATTCTGAATGTCCATTTCAGGAGACAGATGGATGGATGGATGTATTCAAAGGTTATGCCTTCATTTAGGATTGTGAATTTAAATCTGAAGTTGAATTTGTCTCATAAGTCTTATACATACCTCCAAAAGTTTTTGATAAAATTTGCCAAGATCCTGTCTGGTTTCTTGGTACCTGTACATAAAGAAACATTCTTAATATCCTACTAATTTTTCAAAACTTTCAAGCACATAGCATATTGCAATCCATTATTGGTTTTTATATCCAGCTTAACAACTACAACTTTCTCATAGGAAATTGCATGCTCAGAAGATGTGTTCTTAAGCAATGCTAATTCTGCGTTGCTGATAGAATAGATCAATACTCATTGTGAGATTTCTTTGTTCCCATTGCAATCCAGTCTAAGTGCTCTTCTAAGTGCTCTCTCTTCTATAAAACCATCTCGTTCCTTCTATAGGAACTTCCTGTAGGAAACTACACATTTTGTGAGCTCAGCTGACAAGGAGGCTTCTCTTTTCCTTACTTCTATAAGAGTGACCAACCATCTTTCCATCCCTCTTTTACTTTTGGGATATTTGGAACAAGTTCAGCTCTGTTTCCACAATACTGAAGACTTTCAAAGTCTTCTAATTTTTTTAAAAGTCATGTCCTAACTGCTCTTCTCCTTTGTATTCTCATCCACACTGCGCACACAAGATGTTTCACATTCTTCTTCACAAAGTACTCAGGGCAATCTGGCTTTTGTGGTGCTTACTCAACTCTATTATTCTTTATATTCTTCAGGATCAGAATCAAAGCTTTTTGGGCAACTTAATGTGCCATCTTAGCTTTTTTCCTATAAAATTTTATGCGTAGGTGAGGTCATGGGTTTCCATGGGTGAAGTTGCAGCTTAACTGCTATCGCTGTCACTCTATTATAAAATGTTGCTTTCTAGTGAAGTCAATATAGATAATATATTTTGTTCTTTTATATATATATGTATTAATTTGCATCAGCAGTAATGGTATAAGATACCTAAAACAAGTAAATAGTATTCTTTTAAATATTGTGTGCATATGTTTATTTGTATGTTTGTTCTGCCATTAGTGTTGAACAGCTGCCAAGGCAAACCATACAACCACCTTTGGTCGCAAGGAAAATTTACAGTACTCTCAGGAAAAAAAAGGTGATAAACAGGATGTTTGTGACATTCCTGAGCAGTATATTTTATTCTGAGTGAAAATGAGGTATATTGTAGATATTGCAAATATGACTCCTAGTAGAAAATCTGAATGAAATATTACCATACCATGTATAATGATGGAAAGAATGCAGGTACTTGCCAGAATGGAAGGACAAAAAAAGCCAGGATATATTTTAGATTTTTTTTTTTAATAAGGCCTTATAAGCCTCAACTCTCAAAATAATAAAAATGTAAAGGTACATCTTAAAACTCTTACAGGAATTGCTATAAAAAGCAAATAATTTTATAACTACAGTGTGGGGTGATGAATAGACTGATACAGACTGTTATATCTTAGATCAGAAGAAATAAACAGAACTTTAATTAAAGATGATCCTTTGCCTATATATGCTATCATTGAAAGTGCAAACAATTTTCTCAAGCAAATTCCAATGGAATTTGCTGAATAGCCAAGTTCAGCTGACACAGTTAAAATGACTTTTAGTGAATGTCAAAGTGCCCTGGAATCATGGGTTTTACAATGTTTGATGCACAGACAGGCGATTTTCAGATTATTTTCAGAGTCTGAAAGGGTGTTTTCACACTATTTAAATCTCCCACAGCATTTTCAGATCTGATTCAAATGTAGGTCTGAGATAACTTCTTAGGAAAAGACAAATCCAAGAGCTTGTGAAAAACAACTACAGAAGAAGTGGCATCAAGACAGCTCAGGCAAAGACGAATATTAGGAATATTTCTGTGTTTATTTTTTAAAATGAAAATAAAAGTTTTTATGAACTGTCTTGGCATATCACTAAATGCATTCATTTTAAACAACAGACAAAAATGGGCTTGTGTTCAAACTCACTCTTTCATTTGTCTGTTAAAGCTGTTCTTTAAGAGTGGCTGGAGTAGAAGCAAATGGTCTGGCTGCTTTTCATCCAGTTTCTCTTGCTCTCTCCACCAGACAGCTGTCTCACAATAAGAGCTGGGGAAGAAAAAACAGTGTTTAGTCACACACTGGTTAACGAAGGTCTGAGACTCCTTATTTTCTCTATTCTCTCTTCTACCTTATAGAAGAGTCATGGTGTTTAATTTGGAAAATACACCTACAGGGAGTAGGTAACTGGTAACTAGGTCTGGACTGGTCTCTTGCCAAGAACTCAGTATAGGATTTTTCCTTGATTTCTAGACAAGAAATGTTTGCCAGTGCAGTAGCTTAGAAGTACTTAATTCGTCTGCAGGTTAATTTATTGGAGAGGCTGAATGGTAGGTTTAAGTGGAAGAGTTTTGCAGTCTTTTCTGTTAAAAGGATGGCTTGGGCTTTTTCTAAGAAAGAAACATAATACATGTCAATTCTCTATATAATCAGTCCCATAAGGCAAGTTGCCATGGAGATCAGGTGATTTGTAATTATCAGAGAAAGGCTTTGTCACATATAAATGTGAAATCATGAGTGTAGTGGTGAACATGCAAACAGAGAGCGAAGTCTAGAGGTAAAGAGAAAAAATTTCCTGGAGCACAATCTACTTGTCTGAGATTCAGAGGGAAAAGAAATGCTAATGAACTT
Organism: Serilophus lunatus; assembly: GCA_013399895.1. NCBI lineage: Eukaryota > Metazoa > Chordata > Aves > Passeriformes > Eurylaimidae > Serilophus > Serilophus lunatus. The sequence continues at coordinate 41,930 of VXBA01001693.1, read as the reverse complement.
TTTTAACATCTTGAAAATGCTAGTATGGCATATACGTGTCCACTAATTAGATTTCTTCCATGGTGGGAAAATATAGTTTTAGAAGTGGAAAGACGTCTCTCTCTCCAGTGGCCCAGGAGAAGTAAAATCTGATGGCTGTTGCTGCCTATCCCCACAGTGATCTGCAAACAGACGCTGTCCCAACCAGAGAGGGAAGTCCCAGCTTTGATAACGGCCATTCAAGGTCTGAAGCTGGCTTATTTTTCTTTCTCACCGCTAAGTGGGAAACCTCACAGAAGGGCCACACTATTAGCAAAATGCAAAAAAAAATGGGTTGAAAGGACTGAAACCTGGGAATATGGAAGACAGAGCAATTGTCTCATCATTAACAGCTAAAATGGGTAGGCAGTCATCTGAATGATTTCATCAACTAAAAAAAAAAAGAAAAAAATGACATTACCATCTCAGAAAGCAGCTGTCCCTTATTTTCTGGTCCTTTTTGTAAGAGAAATTTGTATTCCACTCACCTCTTTGAGTACCGAATTTATTACTGTTTCCCTAGGACTCAAAATGTACTGCCCAACATTTGTGTCCCCACATCCCTTCACGAGGGCTTTGCAGTCAATCTCATTGATAAGAGGAAGGAGTGAAGTAGTAAAGCAAAGAAACAAAGCAGAACTTAATGCAGCTCTTTGCCTGACATGCCTATTATTTTGAGCAATAGATGGAAAGAAACCTAAAATGTAATGTCTCCTTATGAAGGGAATTTCTTTTTTAATTTTGAAGTTTTGACAGCAGGGAATAGTGAAGATGGCATGCCAGAGCAATGATTTCCTTAGCTCAAACTTCCTTAACAAAGGCAGGATTTAATTTTTACTTATTTTCAATATTTATTCCATTGCAGCAAAATTTCATCTTTTTTTTTTTTTTTTCTTTTAAATTTTTATTCCTAACTCCTGGTTTTCCTTATCTGTCCTGATGTTCTTAAATTTTTCCCCATCACCAAACTTCTTCAGCTATTATAGAATGGTTAAATTCTCAGTTCTGGCAGCATAATCTGCCTTGATGCTTGTTTGTAGCAGTATGTGAGAAGGTGATGAAATTTTTAAGATCAGAGCTTTCTCACTTTGTTCTTTTGAGGCTGTTGGAGGCAATTATTTGGGTGGAAGCATCAGAATTTGAATGAACTTGGCAAACGCTGTTGCCCTTCTAACAGAAGGATTGTAATTAGTTCCTTTTCTGAGCCTGGAAGTGACTTCTAGAGAGTGGAAATCATAGAAGCTGGAAGTGTGGAACCCTTAAAATACATGGCACTGCAAGGAACTATACCTTTATTAAACTATTACTCATTAAACCCCTGGGGAGCGGTGGCCAGAATTTTCTTGGAATGAGATGCTCAACCCACTCACCCAAGCCACTCAATAGGTAGGAGAGATCATAGAATGGTTAGGGTTAGAAGGGACATTAGAGATCATCTAGTTCCAACTCCCCTGCCATAGGAAGAGGCACCTTCCGCTTCCAGTTTGCCCAAAGTCCCATCCAAGCTGACCTTGAGATGAGAAATGTGGGGAAACATTTGCTACACATAAGTGTAGGCATGTAGAAGAGAACAGAGTGCAAGGGGCCTTTTGATTTTCCCTTCCCAGGTCATTTGCACCTTTGGAGTCTCCTACTGGAGCAGGCATTAGGCAGTAAAAAGGTGGTGTAATCATGCCATACACCTGAACACAGCTACCTCCAATGCTTAAAGAAAAGACAATGAAGTATAAAACCTTAAATGGGGCAATAATGTGCTCATCTCCAGACCTCTCCAGCATACTCTATGCCAAAGTACAGCTTTCCATACCAGTTTTTGGATCTTTTCTATATAATCCTTAGTGCTTCTTTCCAGGTTTGGTGGACAAGTTCGAACTTGTTTACTTTGAGGACAACTCCGCGTGAACATCATAGTGCTAGACAGCACCACAGAAGTTTTATTAATTTTGTGTGTCTCATTGTAACTTTTTTTGCACTGCTTGTATCTTTCACACAGACAAAAAATTATGATCATGGAGATTGAGAACTGTTACATAAAGGGATAGGAAAGAAGATTTAAAAAATCGTCTTATAGTAATGGTTATGTTTAAAGTAACTTGCACACACAAACTCACTTCTTTAGCTTTGCAATGATAAAAAGGGAAGGGAAAAAAGGAAAATGACATTAGAAATTATGGTTCATCAGGTGCCTACTGAGGCTGAAATCCTCTTCTCTCAAGGCAGCAGGAAAACTTCAACTGCATCAGGCATTAGTAGCTTTATAAATAGAAATTTAAATATTTTCTTAAATAGAAGGGGCTGCGACATGGATGAACTTAAATGGCTTCAAAAATCAGAAAGGGCTTGTTATTCTCACGTCCAGCACTGCATTTGGATTTACTAGAGTCGATTTGCCCATCCTATGGTTCAGCTATGTTAGATAAAAAATTCCACAATCTGTATTCAGTGAACCACAGTTTTGGGGAATGACCTATGAAATGACTGCAAAATATCCAATGCACAGATTTCTACCAATGTAACAATAATACCAAACGCTATGAAAACAATATTCAAAGTTTAGTCTCATTTGTGTAACGAATGGACATCAACCAAAGGTGCTGTTAAAATTTCTTGATTTCTTTTTCAAAGGTGTAGTAGTTTTTGAATAAAAATGCTCTAAACCACTGCTCAGAATCCATAATCAATCTTACATAATGAACAGTGACAGCAGAGCAAAGTAAGCAAAAGTAAAACAAAATAGAAAGAAAACATGCAGAAAGCCTCACAGCAAGGGAAAGGCCTGTGTGACTCCAGCATCTGCAACTAGACATAGCTGGATAAAAAAAGCTTGCAGGTTTTGTTAATCTACAAGTGAAAAAAGATGTGTTTAAATTGTTCCTTTTAAAGGCTGTGAGCATCCTTTAATGAAAGTAGCTATAAGTAAGTATTGCTAGAATTCATTAGCCACAACAGGTGTATGTCAGAGATCTTCAAACCACAGAACACAATATAGTCCTTTCAGAGTAATCAGCAAATTACCTGCTAATGAATACTGTCAGGAAAACCCAGCTTGCAGGAGTACCCTAGAAGAGCCAACTGTGCCCAGGCTCTATCCTCAGGAAAATAATGGCAGATATAAATTTAAAGATTGATGAAGGTTAATGAAGAACCCCGCAGCAGTGGACCAGATTGCCTTTTCCCCTAGGTGACCTGAGGGAATTCAATGCAATTTCTGAGCAGTGTTCTCTGACAGCATTGTTAGTGAACCTGAGCTGGGCCTGAACGCTGTTGTTCCCTGAAAAACCCTTGGGGTTGGCAGTGATGAAGTCCCATTGCATCTCCACCTAGGAGACAATCACATTTACAATATTTATGTCTGTGAATGAAGGAAGAGCTGGGTTCTAAAATTAGAATGGAATATTGTTGCCTTGTGAAAACTCATAATCTGCAACTTCTAATATTTTCTTATCTATTAGATATTTTCTTATCTAATATTTTCTTATCATGGAAAGCCAACAATATAAGTGATTAGAGAGGTCCTGGAAATTGTATGAGACCATATACCCACTTATCACTTTCACACAAATTTTAATGGTATTTATTGGTCTAAAATGTATGATTCTGTACTTTTTGACCAAGATAAAGATCTCAGATCTGGGATCTAATATCAGATCAATCTCACTCTAGAGAATGACTTTTTACACGGGCAGATAGTGATGGGAAAAGGGGAAGAAGTTTTAAATTAAACAGGAGAAATTTAGACCAGCTGTAAGGAAGAAACTCTTTACTCAGAGCATAGTGAGGTACTGGAACAGAATGCCTTGGGAAGCTGCGGATGTCTCATCTCGGGTACAAGGCCAGGTTGGATGAGGTCTAAGCAATCTGATCTAGTGGGTAAAATCCCTGCCCATGGCAAGGGGTAGGGGAGAGAAGCTAGAAAATCTTTGTGGTCCTTTCCAACTCAAGCCCTTCTATCATGATTCTATGATGATTTTTTTTAAAAAACAACTTTCCATTTTGCGAGACAAAATCTTGGATATGTCTGTCCAAATGGTATTCACATAGAAAGACATGCCAAAATTATTCTAGAGTATCTTTCAGATACTCTGAGGACTCCTTACAAGACCTAAACAATTTCAGTTTCTGGAGGTTGGCTATTACTAGTAGGCCTACCTAAAGGTAAAAGGAAGGATGTGGTTTTAAGAAACAAAATTAAATATTGTCAAATGTATTAAATATGTCAAATGTCCTCATTTCCTGTATCTACCGATTCTTAGTCTTAATGCTATGAAAGATTCAAAGTTTTGAGCCATATGTGATCACAAAAGAGTTACCAAAATACTTTTTTTCCTCTTCTGCAGAGATTTTGCTTTTCTCAGTAACAAGCACAGAAACAATTTTTTTAGGTATCAAAATGCAGAACCCTCAAAATATTGTTTAAATGGGTAACAGAACTGTTCATACTGTCATATTTCACTGGATTCTGCAGTTTATGGAGAAATTTGGGAAACAGTCTGGAAGCCTTTTTGAGATGACACCAACGCTTCTGTACAGAAAGGATATTATTGTAGGCTTCAGAGTTCTGGATATTGAAGTGACCCGGGTTATCATATGAAGATCCTCTTTAGCCAGTGATCTTGCCTCTCTACAGCACAGAGACCAGGATTTCTTAAAAGGCTTTTTCAGCTCATTGAAATCGTCATCAGAAGTCAATAGACTTCAATAAAGACAAGGAGGGGACTGATGCTGAGTGTTTTTAAAAACCCAGCTTCCACTTGTTTGAAGTAAATTAGTGTTGATTAATCCTAAACTTAACAGATTGATGATCTGCAGGCAGTTTTATTAAAGATGAGATGATCCATTTCATTTCTGTGTAGAAGAAACAATGTGGAGTGAAAATTTTTCAACTGAAACTGATGCCAAATATGTCATACTTGTTTGTTGTTTGATGAAGAGTACAGAGAGCAATGGTTTTAACTCAAAACAAAAGAAAAATAAAAGGATGACAAATGGGTTGTAATACAAAGATTAAAGATTCATACAGCTTTTTCATCCTACTGGTGTTGAGCAATGCTTAGAACATTTGAGAAAGATGATTGAAGTGACTGGATACTCTGAATAATGGACTGATTAAATAGTGTTGTAAAAATCACTGAAGAATGTAAAGATATTTTACTGCACAATGGAGAGGAAAAGTCATTACTTTTGAAATAACACTGAGCCTGGTCTTTCCAAAAGGCGCTAAACAGTGGGGAAAACTTTGCAAGGAAGGCATGAAGCTGCATAGGATGGGTGTGGTGGCTTGACCTTTTCTGGGCAACAAGTCTCCATGAAAGGTGCCTGGACAGGGAGAGAAAAAGATCATGAACACCTCCTGAGTAGAGATAAGGAACAGAGAGAGATCCCTAATCAATTACCATCGTGGGCAAGCCAGATGCAACATGGAGAAATTAGTTTATTGTCAAACAAATGAGTAAGATAATGAGAAGCAAAATATCAAGAATGCTTCTCCTGAGCCCATCCTCCTTCCAGGGCTTAACTCTGTGTCTAATTTTCTGTACCTCCTCCCTTTCAACACTGCAGAGGGTTGGAGAATGTGGACTGCTGTCAGGTCATCACTTACCTGTGGGGCAGGTGTGTTGGGATCTCTTAAACCAGGAATCATCAATTGGGTGGTGTGAGATATTGGGACCCTCTGAAATCACAACTGCCCACAAATCATATAGGCCTTGTGTGCATGGTGGTGTGACTAGAGGATCCAGGAAAGAAAGACAGACTATATACAAGCTGTACAAGAGGCAAAATGGAGAATCTTCTTTATACAAATTCATCTGGTTTTATAGTGCAAAGATTGTTTTGGTTAATACAGCAATAGCCAAAAGGAAAGGTGGTCACATGCCATTGTCTCAGAGCTACAAGAAAGTCACAAGATGATGTTTACATACCTAAGACATTATGTCATGATCTAGACACACTGTAATACAGCCTAATGTTCTGCCACACTTACCTCTCCTGTTACTTTCTCCTCAGAGGAAGGACTCATACTCTTCCCCTTCTCCATGGGGAAAGCATGGAGTCCCTCGCATGGCAGATCATCCTCCATGAACTTCTCCAAAATGGGTCCTTTTTCACAGGCTTCAGTTCTTCATGAACTACTCTAGCATATGTCCCTTTCATGGGGTGGACTCCTTCAGGAACAGGCTGCTCCACTGTGGGTCCCCCATGCGGTCACAAATCCTGCCAGCAAAGCTGCACTAATGCGGGCTCCTCTCTTCATGGGGACACAGGTCCTGCCAGGAGCCTGCTCCAGCACGGGATTCCCACAAAGTTACCTTCTGCCTTGGGCATCCATCAACTTCAGTGTGGGCATCCATCTGCTTCAGTGTGCAGAGGGATATCTACTCCGCCATGGACCTCCATGGACTGCAGGGGAACAGCCTACCTCACTATTGTCTTCCTCATGGGCTTTGGGAGAATCTCTGCTGTGTTGTTTAGAGCACCTCCTCTCCCTGCTGCTTAACTGACCTTGGTGTCTACAGAGCTGCTCCTCGACCGTAGTCGCTTTTCTCTGGCTGCAATTTGCTTCTGAACAATAACTATTTGCCCTTCTTAAATTTGTTATCTCAGAGGGGCTATCACCATTGCTGATGGGCTTGGATTTGGCGAGTGATGGGTCGATCTTGGACTCGCTGCCATTGGATCTGTTGGACATGGAGGAATCTTCTAGCAGCATCTGAAAGAAGTTACCTTGATAATCCCCCTTGCTATCAAAAAATTGCCATGCAAACCGAATAGAAAGGGTCAAACTAGGAAGGCAACCTAAGCAAGAGAAAAAATGGGAATGTGCTTGAAAGCAAAGACAACTAGCATGTCTCAATCTGCAGAAGCACTCAAATGAGTTTGAAAATGTAGAATTAATGTTCTGAAGAAAATACCAAAAAAAAGGGCAATTCCAAAGTCCTTAAGCTCTTCAACTTAGGGATATCATCAATGTTAAGACTTCAGTGCTGCAAATAAAATTCTTTTTCATACTTACTGATGACTACTACTGAGTTAAAACTAGATTTTCTCTTGGATAGAAAATGCTAGTGTTTCTGCAGGGCAGAAAAAGATTAGGAAATGATGAGACTTTCTGTTGGATATTTTATATCAAAACAACACACTTAGGACTTTCATGAAACTTAACAGTTGAGTTTAATGCTATTTCTGCCATCTTCCTAGGGTTTATTTGAAAATGTTTCTTTTATATGTTCATCACTAATGTGAAATTTTGTTGCTGCCTTGTGTCCAGGACAGTGGAATTCAGGTGACTATTGGAAACTGCATCTCTGTTGATGCATCTGCAAACACATGACTTGCAGGGCATGAGGTTGGACTCTGCTGTCTTCTAAGCTAGGGACCAGAGGGAATGTCAAAGTGCCTTGAGAAAATATATCATCAAAAGAAAATGCAGATTTGAGTAGTTCAAACTTTATTATTAAAATTTATTTATTTTAGTGAAAGTATCTGAAAGTTTGAGAAGCGACTGTTGTAGAAGCAAGTCTGACAGAAATTTTCTGACCAAAAACACTATCAATACACTGTAAGCCTGAGACATTTGAGGGTACCAGATAATTTTCCACAAGCTGTGATTCAAATATTTATTACAGGGTTGTAACAGTTTAGCCACCTTCATTTTCAGGTCACTTTTCCAATCACAATACACATGTTCATTGGTTTATATGGAGACTTGGATCTGTTTATTAAGTTGAAAAAGTAGTGGTATTTAAATGGGCCTTATTTCAACCTAAATTTCTGGATTTTTTCCAAAGTACAAATTTCCTCAATTAAAACTAGTGGTGCCCCGGTAGATGCATTATAAAAACTCAGCTGTGTTACTCCACTATAGCTAGATTTACTCTGTAATAACATTGGCCTAATTCCTTTTTTATTAAACTCAAATGGAAAGGAAATAATTAGTTCTGATAGCTATCATATAAGAAAGTATGCAGAGGATGAAATAATTAAACTGTAATTGTGGTAAATGATGTTTTTCATAAAAATTTTAAGAAATCTCTTAAATGATTAGCTAAAATGTTTAGGGTCTTTCGAGTCCATTCAGCTTTTTGATTCTGCAGGCAGATGAGAAGAATTTACAATCTGTGAATGTATGTTTGGATATTGCACTAGCTCATATTATCAATACCAAATTGTTTCCCAGCTTGTTTGATTTTACCAAGTATTATTCACTACGAATAGTGCTACAAAATGTGTAAGATAGTTTTCCAAAGTTGAAATGGAGCCGCTGTGAGGCACTCTGCAATCTAAAACTTATCTGTATATCTACAAACAACCTGAGTATTTTTTTTTAACTCCTTTATTTTATCTATACTGTTTTCAGAACTGTTTCCTGTGGAACCGTGATTGCAAAGATATGCTTTCTAGGGTAATATCCTTGTCTGTGTTGAGTGGGAATGATGCTACACTCCCAGTGACTCTGCAAGTGAGCTATGACTGTGCCTCAGCCACACTGGTCACCGAACAAGATGCCCGAATACTCCGATTGTATTTTTTTTTACCTGCTTTGTTTTCCAAAACTACTGAGTTCACAGAATGTTTGGCTAACAGACAAATAACCCAAGTGCTGTGTTTTTAACATATCATTAATATCCTAAAGGACTTAAAACCACTGATCTCCAGGTGAGTCTAAGTTCTTGTCTACATGAAGTGAGCATGTAAAGGTAAAAAACCCCAGCACTCTCCAGGGAGTTGCACACATCAGGTAATTTTTTGTGAAAATAATTAAAATCTTTTCTGATGATAACAAAGGTTATAGGGAAATACTGAGTATGTAGGAGCAAGTTCTCCACAGCTGCAGAATATGGGAAGGGGAAGACTTTGAGCATAAACCCTCCTGGTAAAGTCTGCTGCGGAGAAGCGAAAAGCCATGGCAATGCACAGACCATGTAGAAAGAAACATAGAGTGCTTTAGATATCATTAGCCTTGCCTTGGAAAAGAAGTAGTTTGTCTCAAAGAGAACCTTCTAAACAAATATAGAATAAATATGCCTTTAAGGTAAGCTGAAAGCAGCAAAAAAAAATAAATTACTGCATGGCATAGGCATCCACACGGATCTTCACCTTCAGAACATCTCAAGGAGCTGTAAGAAGAGCTATTGCACACACAGGTGCTACTTGAGTAGGGGTGGGGGTGGATGAGGGGAGAAGTGTCAAGCCTAAGGTACTTAAAGGTTAGATGCAGCTTAAAGAAATTAAGAGATTTTCTATTCAAAGTTTGTGAGCTAGTTAAAAGACTACATTTCTGTCTGAGGTCTGTTGGTGTAGACTGCTTTACTGGAAAGAGCCAGTTGTGTGCCTTCTCCACTTAGCTAGGAAAAAAACCTAATAGGCTGCTGAAGAGGAGGCACATCTAATGGCACATCTCTAGAGGTTTCTTTGACCTTTGTGTTGTGGGCCCCATAGTTTCTTCTATATTCTTCCCGCATTAAAGATGCTTTGTGCATCATAAAACAAACCACTGCCACAGAAATGGTAAAACTTAAAAGACTTGCTTTTTAGAGACTATGTCTCTAAAATCACAATTTCAACACTAGTTCAGCTTTTCTAAGGCAGAAAAATGCAAGGCATTGCAATTCCACAAAATCACTGGGTTTTGGATCGTAGGGAGCCTAGTTTTATCCCTAAGGTTTTAAGAAAGTGAATTTCTTTGTGTGCAACCTCATAAAACCTGAATAATTGTTGCTTTGCCGTAACAAAAAATTTAATCCTTTTTCTAGGAAAGAAGATCATGCTACGCCAGTGCAGGGTGAAGGTAAAATTGGTTAACAAGAATTCATAGAGAAGAATAATATTGATGAAGAAAACAACCTTTTTAAAGTGTACTTCAGGGTTTGTATGGTGAAGGCAAGGCTGAGACTTCACCGTGTTTTACAGACTGTGTTTGGGGAATTCTGGTACCACTTGGGCCCCAGGAGCTGTTGCAGGGCACTGGAAAGGGATGAATGTGTGTGTCTGACTGGTCCCCAGAGTCACTTTCTGGTTTGAAATGCTTAATCTTGATGCAACAGTGTACCTTGTGCAAGTACACTCCACAAGATTTATATCAGCTAGCTCAAGGAACCTCTGTTAATAACATCCTAAAACTGTCAGCCCATACTGTTTCTTTAAGTAACAAAGAGTGGGAAAATTAAACTGGGGCCAATGGACCTCCATGGACGCTATGTCAATGAAATATCAGATCCAGTACCATTCAGGAAACACTGAGTAAGAAAAAAAAGTCTGCCCTGTTAAGAGAGTGTCTTTCAGGCAAAGAAGGCAGTTGGTTTCAAGCTTCTAAAAGTTGTATTTAATATATTTGTATATATTGATTTATCCTAAAACTATAAAATGTTATCCTCATTGTTAAACAAAAGCATTAGATGATGATATTAACAATTCTTGTGACAGTGTAGAAGTTTGAAGGGAAAATGAAAACTGGGTTAAATTGTGGCAGATGGAGATGAAATAGTAGAACACAAGATGTCTGATATTTACAGTGATAGCCTTTGCCCTTTGGCCTGGCATCATTCCGCAGAAAGTTCAGAATTGCGTTTCTCCCATTTTTTAAAACTATATTATGTTGTGATCAAAGAATTTCAAATTGTTAGCCCGCCAAATTAGAAAGCCATAAATGTGTGACAGAGAAATGTCAGTCTCACATTCTTGTAGTTCCCACTCATTGCTGTTCATTGTAAAAATAAAAAATCTTTGATGACAAATAGTTTTAAGTGGTTGAAGTTAAATCAAGCTTATTAGATGACTATCCCACTGTGTGGTAGCTTAGGCACAAATGCATTCCCAGTGAAAAAGTAGTAATTGAAATTATCATTGTATTTATGCTTCCATATATTTTATTACTATCTGAAAAAAAATGAATCTTAGTTATTTTATTTTTTTTCCAAACCCATCTGCAAAAGAGCAATAAAAGCTTAAAAAAGCCCACCAAAAAACACAGAAAATTGGAAGTATTGGGCAATGGGAAATTGGATTTTTAGGTTTTCCCTGTACAGTAGCTAAGATTTCATGCTTGGTCTGATGAATAATTCCCTGCCTCTTTAACAGGTTTTGGGAAGATTTATCCCTCTGAAGAGCCAGAGACTGTGGAACACAGGATCTTAAATTAATTTAAATGAAAAATGTAATCTTTTAAGTGGATTTAAAGAAACACTAACATAAAGTTTTCACATTTTTTGTAATGACGAAAGGTTTAATATACTCGTATGCTATTGGTTTTTTCTCAGTTTTAAAGTTTCATTACAGTTCTCTTTCTGTGTGACATTTAAATGTCAAAATGGCCCTATATTACTCCTTCAGGTATGCTTATAATTTTGTACAAGCATCAGAAAGGATCTTTCAGAATAATAAAGAGTATTTGGTTTTATGTCAGTGTCAAAATTCAACCTGTCTTCAGTAGTGTTAAGATTTTACTGAATAAATCTGATTACCTACTTACTAGTTTGGTGTAGTCACTGAAACTAGGCACATTAATTTAATTTTCCCAAGATGTGCAATTTTGTTAAGGTGGAATTCATGGAATGATCTGAGTATTGTCCTTTTCTAAATGCAACTACTCTATATATTTCTATGTTACAGAAAAATTTACTGCTAAGAAATTCTGCAGTAGATATTAATTTTTTTTAGATTAATTTTTATTAAATTGTGTGTTACTAATGCTACCATTATATGTTGCTAGATATCATCTATTTCCATTTCTAACTGCCAAGGCATTTTACAAAGGAAGATTATTTTCCTTATTTCAATTTCCTGAATGGAAAGACTCAGTCAGAAATACGTCATGAATTCAAAATGGTCACACGCAGGACCAGCGACTCTGAGTCCAAAACACTGTTGGTGCAAGACTATATGCACAAAATACACTTTTTACACATTAGAAAATTCAAGGGATTTCATTATATATCAGAGGAAGACAAGACTTTATGCAGGGGTTGTCACTGAATTACACTTTTTGTTCTCATAATGCCGTCCTATAGTCTGAAGTTGTGAGACAAGAGGCTTTCTCAAGTAGTAACCCTATTAACTTCTCATTTGTACTCTTCAAGTTGAGAAAGGATACTTAATTCAAGTGATTTGGTTTACAAGTTTCCTACACTGGAAACAAGAATTTGGGGAAAACTTCTCTGTAATCCTTATCAGGTGTTTAAGTAAATAACATTTCTCAAGGAGGTCATGCCAAAACTCTAAATGCCTTTGATTATTTGAAGCTTAATACATAAGAGGATTGTGGTGTTTTCTTTTTCCTCTTTTTCTTTGGAATGGAGAAAAAGAAACCTAACAACATGTATGTAACGTTTCATAAATTATCTTTTTCCTAGAAGCCATGTCTATGTCTTCCTTGCGTAATTACTTAAAGATTTCTTAGGTTTTCTAAGGATGTGGGATAAGAACATTATTTTTCTGTTTCCAAACCAAATATTTTGAACATCTGTAAGATACTTCAACTTCTGGAGACCACAGGAAGTCCTTTCCTATCATACCAGAATGTCCTTGCTGTCTTAAGAATGTGTGTTTCTTTCCCTCAGCTAATTTCACACAAGAATTTACTGTCTTTGTGGGTAGCTCAGGTCTATGAGTTTTAGCAATCCTTTTAACTTGGCTTGGGAATGGCCTCAATTGCTTCAAAAACAAGGCTTCAATGAGCATTTCATAATTGAAACTAACTTTCTGAAAGGCTTAAGGAGGTGAGAGGAAATACCAAAACTTACTCTTCTCTCATAACTGCATTTTATTTCTCAGAACTACAGAAATCAGGAGCTCTGTCTATTTAAACTGCCATGGGTAAACATCTGTCTCATTCATGAATATTGCCATGGTGGTATATGTGACAGTACAAATAAAATGGCCCCAAAGCTCTGAAGTGGATATTTCCATGAGTCATTTAACAATAAGCTAATTCTTAAGACAAGGGTGTAGTGAATGTAGTGAACAGCTGGTGCTTACGGTATTTACTAAAGAACTTCAGAATAACATGTCCTGTCAAGCACGATCTGATATATATACATACATTGAGATGGGTTCATTTATATGTCAGGTTACAAGACAGACGATCACCCAGAGAGCAATGCTCACCTATCAGTTGGCTTAAAGCTGTCAGTGAATAAACTCTATGTGGTGGAAATTTAAAGGGATGGCTGTGGAGGAGCCCTGGACTATTAAGGGCTTGGAATCTAAACAGAACTCATTAAATCAGGAGCACTAATAAATTAGACAAGCAAAATGCATAGGAAACAGTCTGCTCAGCTCTCTGAGGTGCTATGAGCAGTGGCTTGATGTATTTTTCAAACCTAATGATCTAAGACAGACAGCTGAAAAGACTCCCCTTCCAGGTATACAGGAGGGCCTGAATGCCTTGCTCTCCTCTGCTGGTGGTGGTGAGCCGGGTACCTGGCAGCCTAGTTAATGCAGCGTGCCACAGTAGTACCAGGAGACAAGACTGAGCCCTCAGGTAAACCCCTGAGTATGGCATCGTGGTCCGTTGTGCTGGAATAGTCTTTGTAAAGACATGTTTCCATCCATAGTTATGTCAGCTTTAGAAAAATTATTATCTGGGGTCTTGGTTTAAGACAAATCCTGGGATGTAGACTCCAACAAAGTAGCCCAGTCTCCTTTCACCAATACAGAGAGACAAAATGTGAGGAGATAGAAGTGAAAAAACCCAGCAGTTTACCGAAAAGAAATGTAACAATTTTAACAATACAAACAAAATGGTTTAAGCCAATAACAAGTAACTGCTCCTAGTCTCTTTTCCCTTAGTGCACAGACAACATGGTGTCCAATGTGTGCTCTTTCCCTGGTCTTCTGCCCAGGAGAAAAAAAAGTACTGTGCAGACAAGTTCCTTGGTTTAACATCCTCCCCATCTAGACAAAAACCATGGGGAAACAGGAGCAGAGTAAAACCTAGGAAAAACCATTTGTCCCGCAAAAGTTATACTATTAAAATGCCCAGTTCAAGTCACCCAATCAGGCTCAGGTCCCACTCACCTCAGCTGCAAACTTGCTGGCTTAGCTGTGTTCTGAGTCAGCTCTGCTTGGCTGGGACTCTGGTGAGATTTCTGTAACAGGATTTGTGAGGGGGGAGCTGCTGCTTCTATGCACTGTTCAGCTCTGGGCTCAGCTCCAGTCTGGCTCTGCAGTGGCAACTCCTGTCCCTGACAGCAGCCGAGGTGTTGAGCCATGTGGCTGGCTTCCCATGCCAGTGAAGAGAGGTGACTCACAGATGGAAAGAGTCCTGCTTCCACCCTGGCAGCCAGGACTACTAACACATGGTTCTTCCCATCCCCAACCAGACTGTTGCAAGGGGTTCTCTTAAAGTTTCTCCAAAACAATGTTCTCCAACAATGTTGGAAAAGGGAATGAAATTCAAAACCATGACACCTGGGTCAACCTCCACAAAACTGACTGAACAAACTGCACCTGTGTAACTAGGAGATACCTATTCTATACGATGCAATCAGATTATGATTGGTACATTTTACTCCTCAAACAAGCTTGATGCTATTTTCCAATGTCCATACAACACTTTATTGTCTTCACAGTTGTTATAACTCCCACTTACAAGGAAATCATGGGTGTGCAGTCATTCTCCCAAGTTTCTATCAACCCCCAAGTACCACATGGCCCAGGAAAAAAAAACGGAATACCAAGAAACAGAGCAGAAAAACCCAAGATACAGCTTATAACCGCCAAAATGCTGCATCAAAACTTCTGAGGCTGGCAGGCTGCTTCCTCTTGACTCCACTTCTCTGCCTATCTGGCAATGGAGAGGGCAGATACATCAGTACTTGACAGTGTGGTACTCAACAAGAGAGCTACAATACAGGTTTAAAGTCACATCCTGATCCTACCACAGGGAAAACTGCCTGAAGTAGTGTTCTGTTAAACAATAGCTTGAGATGGGGAAGGGCTTAAAAACATGACCCAATGAATCTCAGGACAGAAGAGATGCCCAGCTCCAAATACATAACTTTGATGTGTACAGGTCAGAGAATGGGCATAGGAATCTCACCGAAAGCCAGCATCATGAATCAGCATTGAAAGAATTTAGTGGAACTGGTTATTGAGCAAAATTCCAAAGGCCATCGTGAAAGCCTTTCTGCTGCTTACTAGTAAGGCACCTGAGCACAAACTGACACATTTCTGCATGAAAATGCAACTTTTTGGCCAGGATGGATCCTCCCTTACTATTGAGAGGAGGGTCTGGAATTATCCACCTTGCTGGTCCCCCTCCCCCAGCCAAGGGAGAGTGAAAAATCCAAGCAAGGCATGGTCACCACAGCAAGCTTGAGGGAAATTCTGATTCAGACAGTTGTTGAAGAACTTAGCCCACACTTCCTGTCCAGGGAGTAGGAACTAGACTGTGCTTTTATATTTTTGATTGTTATCAGATTCATATGCTCTGGTTTAGGTGTAACTGCTGCCTGAATAGGGGACATAGGCTTTACAGGACTGTGCTAGAGTTATCCCTTCCCTCTTATATTCAGATGTGTCATGAGACAGGAAACTTTAAATAAGCTGGGTTACACATTGCCCTGCTCTTGCACAGCTGGTTCCTTGCATCTTGCACATGGGTCAGAGGATCTAGAGCAAGATTTTCTGATTTTTCTGATTTTCTTTGCTGGGGAATGATAAAAGGTGAATCTTAGAATATGTTGAGTTGGAAGGGACCCACAAGGACCATCAAATCCAACTCCTGGCCCTCCATAGGGCACCTCAAGAATCATAACATGTACCTAGGAGCATTGCCCAGATACTTGGACTCAGGCAGTCTTGGTTCTGTGACCACTTAGCTGGGGAGACTGTTCCAAGACTCTACCATCCTCTGAGTGAAAAACCGTTTCCTCATATGAAACCTAAACCTCTCCTGACTCAGCTTCGTGCCATTTCCTTGAGTCCTGTCACTGGTCACGAGAGTGAAGAGATAGGTACCTGCCCCTATGCTTCTCCTTGTGAGGATGTTGAAGACCTATCCTCTATTCATTTTTTTTCTGCATACACTACTCAAAAACCCCCATCCTATACTGAATAGAATGGTTTGGGAACATAGAGTGGTTGGATTTCTTGCTGAAACCTATCTAGAGAGTTTCACACTGGGCACTAATGCTCTTGGTTCCTATAAATGAATCTGATATTTGAGAAAGATGTTCTCAGTAAACAAGCTTAGTCTAATTTCTCATTTAGAGCCAAGACTGAATGAAAGGCTCATTTTCCAATTCAGAAACCTTCAATCTCTCATGAGCAATTATGGCTCTAAGTAAATCAAAAGGCATATTAATAGTACGTTAAGTAAAAGCAGAACTCTATAGCCTGTGATATAATATCACAAATTATGCCATTTTAAAGAATTAAATATTCCTTTTTCTTTAAATGACAGTAAAATCTTCTTTATCTGTCTTAATAGGAGACAATTAAAGCAACTGTCTCCCATTGCAGAAAATAACCCACTCATATGGAAGAAATGGCACTACTTACAGGTTCTTTAATAGTATTTAGTGATTAAATAGTGTATAATACTGCTGTGGATGAAGAAGCATTTCCAGGAAGGACCTGGTGATCATTGTGGACCAATAGTTGATCATGAGCCACTATTGCATCCTTGTGACAGTGGTGGCAAACAGCATCCTGAGCAGCAAAAGGGAGATCATCTAAAGCAGGTCAAAGAGGTGATCCTTCCCCTTTACTTGGCATTGGTGAGGAGCACCTGGAATGCTGGGTCCAGTCCTAGACTCCCCAGAACAAGTGAGACATGGATATAAAAGCCACTCTAACAAAGTGTGACAAATATAATGAGGAGCTTAGAGCATATGAGAAGACATATGAGGAGAGACTAAAAGAGTTGAGACTGTTCTGTCTGGAGAAGAGAAGGTTCAAGTGGGAATCTGGTCAATGAGTAAAAATGTCTGATATTGGGAGGAAAGAAGGAGCCAAGCTTTTCTCAATGGTATTCAGTGAAGGAACAATAGACAATGAACATAAATTGTAATACAGGAGGTTATGTTTGAACACACTAAATCGTATTTTCACTCTGAGGTGGTTGAACACTGAATCAAGTTCCCCAGAGATGTTTTGGATTCATGGAGAGATTCAAAACCCAACTAAAAATGACCATAGGGCACCTCCTTCAGCAGAGACTGCTTAAGCTCAGGGAATGAACTAACTGGTCTAGGAATGTCCCTACAAAACTCAGTGGCTCTGTGATTCTGTGTTTTCTTTTGAACAGAAAATGTGTGCGTATGTAACTTTTTAGAAAGAGATATGGAGATATCTAGGTGTGTCTCAGATCCAAATAAATGTCAGAACTTTTCTTATTAGCTCAGGAAGAATATAAGAAGTATTATTAAGTGCTAACAATGTTTACTGGCTTTATTTTTTTTTAAGTATTGGGGTATTTCGTCTTTTAATACTTTTGAGAAGATACACTGCTGGAAGCTATCATGGCTTGACTTGACCAGGTTTTCAATTAGTTTTAGTGTAACAGTCCTGTAAACACTATGCTTTTGGAAAGATGGAGAACATGTCAGGATGGGAAAGTTCATCAGAGTGATATTACTTTTAGAAGTATCCTTTAGCCTCCCAAAGGACTTAGAAAGACTTAGATCCCAGTACTTCAGCTTGAAGCATGCACTGGAAAGGAGACAGGCAACTTAAAATAAATGGAAATGGATTAATGAGAGGAGTGTCTCTTGCATTTGGTTTTCTGTGATCCTTCACTTTACGAGAATCATATCATTAGGCATGCCTTCATTATGAAAACAAGATGTTACTTTTCTTCTTGATGTTCCTGTACCCTGTAGCTTACACCATCAGTCAAATCTGGTTGCTCTCGATTAACCTCAATGTGTGTTTATAGAGTCTTCTCCTCTAACATTAGTAAGAGCTTTATATTGGAGAGTGTTGAAACAAACACACATTTATTGGGAAGATGAGATACAGACTAGGTAGAATGGCTTATATCCAGTGATACAGTGCAGCCTGATATGAACATACTGACAAGAGCTGCAATAGGCCATAAGCACAATCAGGAAAACTTTCAATACTTTGATTACCAACATTTTTCTTGACCGCCAAACATACTTCTCTATCTTGCCTATAACTCATGAGTCCTGAATAAAAAAGAATTCGCTAGATTATTTGTGAACATCATCCATATTATTTAGTAATTAGTGTAATCAGACATCTGGATCTAAATGTCTTAAATCATAATACAGTCAGATAGCACTTAAATGTCTTTAAATTAGTAAAATACTTGTTTTACCTCTGAAACTATCAGATTCAATAGGATAATTATAACCTGTAAGCACAATCAATCTCTTATGAAGCTTTGCCTTGCCTGGCTTCTGTTTCATTGTTCATCTACTCTTCTCAGCTCAGGTATCACAGAGCTTTTATCAATCTGCTACAATCAGTATGTTGATGAGGATAAATAAACAATAGGGTGGAACAACAATGTACAGTTGCAGTCCTTGGAGTGCTTTTAAACTTACTGCATTTCATTACAGCAGTTTTTATTTTTGGATGGCAATAGTTTCTCAGTGAATGGTGCATTTGCTAACTCAATAATTTCAAAGAAAATACTCTGTTTACATTGTAAATCCATGTTGGAATTCCATTCATTCCTGTCCTTATATGGTAGATGAGTTGAACTATCGCTACTTTTAAGTTTGTTTCCAAATGAAGAGAGAGACAGCAACAAAATTATCAACCCCTCTTGCTTCTAAACTTGAAGTAAGGCTCATTATAAAACCAAAGACAATTACAAATCTTGCGTACTCAGTGATTTTTGTAAGATTTTCTAAGATCACATGTTCATGTCAAGATGTTTTTAAAGGTTTTGGCTAGGGCACTCGTATTGGCTCCGTAAGGAGTTTATGTCTTCAGAAGAAGTTGATGAAATCGTTTTTCTTCACTTGAAGGTGAAGAATGGTTCTTTCAACACCTGCAGGTTGTTAATGATGCATCCAGAACACTGGGTTCCTTAGAGACATCCTTATCTATCACCATACATCACTCCAGGGTCTGACCACTCAAGATGCCTTATCTTCCTTCTTTTTGATCACAAGTTTCATTAAGTTAATTTACATAAAAACATGTTAAATGACATCAAGCTTTCTGTATGTTTTTCATGAAATGAAGTAAACTGTGGTCCCCAACTTTAATTTTCTATAACAAAGGCATTTTGGGAACCATCTGCTGTAAATATGTCCCCATCATAAGCATAATACTTGCAAACACAATTCTGAGGAAGCTGTTTTGCACATGCCATTATCAACTGAAAGTACAATTACATGACTGACTTGTTTTCTTTAGAAATCATAATAACCATTGAGTCATGCGTGGTTCCTGGAAACCCCTTGATTAGGAGTTCACCTCATTAAATCTGCTTGTTATTTTCCTTGCTGGTAGATTTGGTATGAACCACCCTGACCGTGTTAAAGACATTTTGTTGTAACTTACTGATATGCTTGGTGCTACAGCAGTGATTTTCATTAATTTTTCCTCTAATCAAAGGGGAAAAAAATTATTTGTGAAAACAAAACAGAAGATCATGATAAACTCTGTTTATCTTAATGAGAAAATCCTATTCCTTTCATGTGTGTCAGTATTTTTCCAGTAGAGTGCATGGGATCATTTTGGCCATAAGAATTTCACTTGCTCTCAAATCATTTTCTTCCCTTCTCTCCTTGCACCTTGTGTTCCGTGAGTGAATGAGGCATTTCTCCTCTCATACAGATTGTACATATGTTGTTTCCAAAGCATTCATCTGGGTCTCATCCAACCTTTGTGAAATCAGTGATATTATCTGAGCTGGGGCAGAACTCATCTCAGCATGTATAGAAGGCTATCAAGCATTTTACAATCCTTTTGCCCAAGCACTGCTGCACCAAAAATCAATTGGGTTGCCTTCTGTAACCATGTGAATTATTGACTGAAAACAAACAACAGCCACTGATATCTAGGGAAACCTATTAAAAATTCATCAGTCACTCCTAACCTTTTTGTCACAATACATGGACTACAGCAAGACCTTGTGCAAGAAAAAAATAGAAATGTTATTCTTTAGCTCTCACATTTGTTTCTGTTGACCTCTAATATGGTTATCATACTTGAATGAAAAACAGATATTTATAGTATAAAAAGATACATCTTTTGGGGCATTCGATGTAGAAAAGTTGGATCATCACACAAAATTAACGTTATTACAACATCTTCATTATTTGTGTTTAGGGGACCATGAAGTCCTGCTGTAGTGTCATTATTTAAGCAATAGAAGAGAAAAATTATTTCATGTCCTGCTGGAAGGAAGAAAAAAGAACAATACTGCTTAGTTTGTAAAGAAGACCTTTCCTGATATTTCTATCTAAATGCAGATTTTCAGTTTTCATCTCTGTACAATTTATGTAAGAAATCCCTCAAGACAAAGATGAAAAGAAATGAATATTTAAATTGAAAAGTTTTTTCTATAAGGAAGACAAATTTCTCAAGTAGGTTTTACATCACTTCAGTAAGGAATTGAACTTTACGTATCTCAGTGAAACACTGAAAATGTGCAAAAGATGAAAAAGGGAGAAAAAGACAAGCCAAGGACCGTGTTTGAAATGTGATTCTTTGTCCTTGTTTTGCCTGCTTCTTCAAGCACAAAAGCAGAGCTCCTTCCAGCACTTAAACAAGACAGTCTCATTTTCCCCTGAAGTTAGCACTTCTTCCAGTTATGGGGTAGCTAGTACTAGTAACTCTGTTTAAGTTTTTCTCCATTTGGATAGGGATTGAGAGTAGTTTTACTTTTCTATAAGAAGAAAAATTCTCCCTGAAGAAGGCAATCCATACCCAAATGAAGAAACCAAAACCAAAAAAAAAAAAAAAGAAAAAGAAAAAAAAAAGAAAAAGAAAGAGCCTGGCAATACAGATGGTAAGGGGAGATTTCTAATTGACTGTTAATACTGTCCGACTCTTGACACCTTGTCACAGAGGGACTGTGAGGTGGACAAACTTCTTCCATTCCTTATGGATCACTGTGTACGGGAGAGTAATTTTTCCTTCTGTTTTAAGTACATCTAGCATAAGTTTACCTAGGAGATGAAGAGTTCCTCATAGTTTTGCAGTGTTGTTTGCTTCTAATGTCTTTGCCTTGGATACTGGGCTGAGAAGAATGACAAAACCCTCTCCTTTCAGGTAATATCATTGCTTTTCTCAGTCCTATAGGTACTCGGTTTTTTAGGACTAAGGAAAGCCACAAAACAAAAAATGACAAAAATAGTTCCCCAAGACATAAGAAGATGCAACTCTCTCCTTTAAGTTGTGGCATCAGTAGTATTACTGATTACATGGGCACTTTTTCTGAGAAGAGACCAGTTTTAAAAATTCAAAGTTGTAACATCCTTAACATGGTAATACTTATATATTTCCCTGACTACAGAAAGGAGCACTTCTGCACTGTTATTTTTCAATTGATTAGTAGAGTGCACTCAAAACATGCTGTGGATGAAAATATCAATTTAATTATTAAAATAATGTGATAGTGAAAATCATGCATTCTCTATCTTGAGGAGTCATTAGGTACTGCTTGAAAAGAATGAAGCTAGAAGTTCTCTGCTTGTAGGTGTCGTATTAACACCTCAAATGGAATTATTAAAATATATACATATCAGTAAGAATACAATGCAGTCTACACCCCTGAACATTTGTCATAACGACTCAATGTTTACAGAGAGGCAGGAGTATGATGACTATATACTTATAGTGGGATTACATACTTGAAACATTCAACATAAGTTGAGCGCTATTTGGCACCATACAGATTTTCCTCATCTTGATCTTCTCTTACTGCACAGATTCACTTTGTTAAAATGAAAAAAATGAGCTGTTATCTTTTGAATATTGTCTCTTAAAGAATTTAGGCTATACCACTGTTAGCTGACAGATATTTCCATGTCCATTTGAAACTGTTCCATTACAGTTTCTGAGAAGACGTTGAAGCCAATGTTTTAGAAGGCTAATAAAAATGCAGTTTTCAAAAAGCTTCTGATGTTCCTAATTATGAAGTTTTCCAGGCTTTTTAACTTTTTTGATATTTGACATTTTAATGCCTGAGCATCTTCTTTTCACACCTGCATGTGCATCAGTTGTTATAAATTTTGAACAACTTGAAATCAGCCTTACACTTTATCTGTCTGTGGATCCAAGACAATGAATGCTCTTTCCCTGAAAACAGTGGACTGGCAGGCTTCCATCTCCCAGAGCAAGCCTTGCTGCAGTCACCATGGCAATCAGAGTACCACATGAAACAAGGTTCTTGTTACCTTTGTCACTCTTCCATGTGATAGCTGAATGAGAGAGCTTGTGCCTGAACTTCAGGGATTCATAGGCATGCTTGCCTTCCTTCAGGGGGAATGCCCTGATCCACTTCACTGCTCTCTGCACCGATCCTCTCATGCTCTCTCCCTCCTTTCCATCAGCAAGTTTTGCCCAGAGGAAATCAGATTTCATACCAGAAACATGAAACCAGAATAAGATAAAGCAAGTCCTTCCACTGAGGAAAGCAGACCTGCGAAGTCTTAGCAGAAGCTGTCTCTGCAAGCACTGTACACATTAAAGCACAGAACCAGAGCTGGATTTGAGACAAATGTTGTGTTCAGAATTTCCCCCTTGGTTAGCTGGGATTCTGCAGGCTGTGCTTTCTCTTGCATGCACCTTGTCAGGTGCAGGGAGAACATGGTCAGCCTGCTTGGATGTTATGCTGCCAGCATCTGAATGTGATGTGATCTGAATGCGGCCAAAGACCACAAAAACAAAAGCGACATTTATCTGAGCCTAGTTTTGACCACAAGTGAAACTAATAATGATAAAAATAAGATGAAGGTAGCATTTGTTTTGTTGTGGTGTTGTTTGGGTTGTTTTTTGTTGTTTTGTTTTGGTTTGGTTTTTTAAGAAGAGTTTTTTACTCATTATTTACCTGAGATCCAGTAATGCGTGACAGAACCAGCCTCTCACAGACGGCAGCACATCATGTCAGAGAGAAATATGGGGAACAGCAATATTGTCCTGAGTATTTTACCAAGATGTTTATGTTGCAGTGTTCACATTTCCAATTAGGACATTCTCAGAATATTATCTTCTGCTACTAGGAAGAATAATGTAATCTCCATTGCAAAGGGGTATTTTGATGTAATCTAAGACATCACAGCATATGAATCATAGGAATTCTTCCTTACTACTTGGATGTCTGAAAGTATAAAGATATAGAAAATAGCTATAGAAAGAGTACTGATCACCACCATCATGTAATTTAAATACTTGTTTTGTTCTTCCTGTGTTCCCTATAGGTTCCTTATATCAACAACTTCCAGTGCTGTAACACTAGCATGCAACTGTCCTAAAATTAATGAATATGCTGATTCCTGTGTGCCCAAGGTACAGAAAATGTCCTTTTCTTTATGACAGAGCATTTAAACTTTACACCTAGTCTCTGTAGCAAAGCAAATTGTTTCTGCATGAGATTCCTTTTCAAAATTGTCTGTCATGCTGAAATATCAATAGAGCAGTAAGTATGACCTTTGTTGCACACCAATATTTATTTCATGAAAAAACCCACCGAGCAGCAGATGGCATTTGGATATAAACAGATTTTGAAGTAAAATGCTTTTGCTTAGTCTGATATACTTAATATATGAAAAGCAATTTTCTTGAGGCAGCACAGTATGGTTCAGAACAACTTGATATTTCAGAAATTTCCAAGTGATAAGCCTCAAATAGATCCCTCATGAATAAGAGGCAAGTTCTTCGCAGAAACTTTGCAGACTTTATGAGCCACATGAAGGAGGAAGGAGGGACAGCTGGAGGCTTGAACAACTGTTGGCTGGACACTTGCAAGATGAGGAAAACGGAGATTTCTGACTTCTGAGAGAGGAGCAATGTGTCTTTTGTGCTCTCAAATTTGAACTTGGGGTATTAGTGAAGTGCACTAACAGACAGTGGAGAGGATCAAGTCCACTGAGAAAAACTGAACAAAAAGTCAGCACCAGGAGGAAATGGTTGGTGAGGATGGATGTAAAGAGATGCCGTCGTTAATGCCGTCGATCTTAGCAATCACAGGAGACAGGGTTTGTCCAGGAAGCCATTTAATGAGAAAACTTACAGCTTTTTATACTTTTTAGAATCTAGCATGTTACATCTTTATTGGTCCACACAATTGTTTTTAACTATTTTATTGGATGAGCTGAAGCACTAGCTCATCTGTCTTTATTTTGAGAACTTGGACTATTATTTTGATACTGGACAAAGCTGTTGATCAGAAAAGCATGAAAAAGGCTCTGCAAAACCAGCACCTGTTTGATAAAGGAAAATCTCTTGTTATTGTGCAAGAAATTTAGGTTGCTTTAGCTTGTGAGAAGCTACAGATGTATTTTGAGAAAGTTTCACCAGTGTTTTGAGAAACCAAGATATTGTTTTCGTTTGCTTTTGCTGTTCTTCAGACAGAAATTTTCCAGGCTGACTTCGAGCTTTACCAGAGAGACAGAATTACTTATGCTAACTTTAAAACTCTCAAAAATTAGGCCCAAAAGTCCAGCTTTCAAAAATGTACCACCAAAGGGAGACATCAGTTTAAGCAGGCATGTTGTCACTAGAGGTTTGGTGCTTTCTGGAGGACAGGATCTTCCGTGTTGCAGAAGCTGCAGAGGCTTGTCTGTCCAGCCCTTTATGTCCTTGTGGTCAACATGGGCACCAATGGCACTACCCAGGACCATACAGAGCAGATGAAGAGTGCCTACACTGAGTTCTGGGGGAAAATCGAGACTCAGAGACTCAGTCGACTTCTTCCTTAATCCTTCAGGTCAAAGGAGAAGGCTCAAATGAGAATGTATGTACCTTGCAAGTTAACAACAGCATCATAAGTCCTGCATACAGTGTCTTTGCTTTTATGACCAGAGTGTCTCTTGTTTTTATCCAGGTAACTAATATGTGATCCCATGGAGTGTAGCTCTGAAGCCCAAAGAATCTCAGGTTTCAAATGCATCTTTCATCAAAGCATGAGAATGATCCATCCTGATCCAAAGACTTGAATGAACATATCAGGAGACCAGTCAGGCTAAATTAAAAACTGGTGACAATGCTCCAAGGTGAAAAGAAAAAATGAAAGGGGGAAGAAAAAGAAAAAATATGAAATAGGTGAAAGTTAGGACAGACTACAAAGGAATGCCTAGGGATGCAAGGATGGTATCTGGAAAATTGTCACAGGCAACGAGAGCTTCTGCCATTACCTCAGTAGGAAAAGAATGAAAAAACAAAATATGTGAACTTGCTGTTGCATAGGACATATGATTTAATGAAAGCAAATGCAGATAAGAGCTTTATCATATTCAATGTCTTTGCCTCAGTCTTCAACAACAAGATTTCCTACAATTTTGTGCTTAGGAA
Source organism: Serilophus lunatus (assembly GCA_013399895.1). Lineage (NCBI taxonomy): Eukaryota > Metazoa > Chordata > Aves > Passeriformes > Eurylaimidae > Serilophus > Serilophus lunatus. Next base: position 16,472 of record VXBA01001693.1, on the reverse strand, counting down.
CACAGTTCAAAGAGGAAAGGATTTTGATTTTTTCCAAGGATTTTATCAATGTCATTTCAGTCTATGATAAAATTACTGGATCTGTGAATTAGAGAAGGATAGTGAATGTCATTCACCCCTACTTTAACGAGGCTTTTGACACTATCTTCTATGATGTTCTGGTATTCAAATTAGGATATTATGGCCTGGATGGGTGGACAATTGGATGGGTAAAACAGAATTACTGGATCTTTGAACTTTAGAATAGTTAGTAGCTCATACTTTACCTGGATGGCTGTGGCAAATAGATCAACAGAGGGGGTTATCCTGGGATGTGTCCTGTTTAACTTCTTTTGGTACTTTCAAGGTCTGATCAGAAAAAAACGTGAGCAACCTGATCTGAATACATGATTAAACCTGTTATTTGATCAGGAGATAGGTTTAGAATTTTCCTGGGGTTCCTTCCAAATTATATGGATATATGATGCTATGGATCTCTGAAAATACCTTATTAATAAACAATAAGTAGTTGTACAATCGGTCTGGTTCTAAAAGCCATTAATCTGAAATTACCATATATACCAGCAGACAAACTTCTACAGTACAGCATGCTGAAACCTCAGGGAAGACAGTTCTTTGTGTTGAATCAGGATCCATAATAAACAAATTTCTCAGTGTAGACTAATCAGGCTCAGATCAGACAGAAGAGACATGACAAACCAGCTGTTTCTTACAGGCTTTTTGGTACATGAAAGGGGCCTAAAAGAAATCTGGAGAGAGACTTTTTACGAGGCCATGCAGTGATAGGACAATGGGGAATGGTTTTAAGCTAAGAGGGCAGATATAGATTAGATTTACGAAGAAGTTCTTTACTGTGAAGGTGGCGAGGCACTGGCAGAGGTTGTCCAGAGAAGTTGTGGATGCCCCATCCCTGGAGGTGTTCAAGGCCAGGTTGTATGGAGGCCTGAGCAAACCTGTCTAGTGGAAGGTGTTCCTGTCCATGGCAGGAGGGTTGGAACCCTCCCTTCCAACCCAAACCATAATACAAATCTATAAAAGGAAGAAATGAAAGTGAAGGATAAAATATTTAACTATAGATGCTTAAAGAATAACTAAGGAAATACAGTATATTTTAATGGTGGATATCAGGTTAATAACACACACCAGTCAAAATTACCCCTTTGTTGACTGTTGGTTTTGTATGGACGGTGACCATAAACATCAAACAAACTTTTTACTCTAAAATTTACTCTAAAAGACCCAACAGTAAACTATCTACCTGAAAAACAGTACCTACAAACGGCATGCTTAAAGCAGCAAAATTCCACCTCCACTCACTCCTCTTTGAGTACAAATACACACAATATTTTGACACTACTCTCAATGGTCCAAGCCTTCATTATAGAGAAATAAATGTGCTTTTCTATCTAAATGGCTCATGATAGCTGACATAGAAAGCTGCCAACAAATAGTTTTTGAAGAGGAATTACTTTTATGCATGTTCTTTTGTACACTTCACACATTCTGGAAAATCTTCCTCAGAGCAAAAATGATCTTTCATAGGCATTTCATGGTTATTGCCTGTTAATCTGTTCTAGGTTATGTGGGTTATTAGTAATGACATAGTCAGCGTTACTGAAACAAAACAAACAAAAAAAGAAAACAATTTACTGATTTTGATACAATACTGCATATGACATCACTCCCTGCAACAGTATCTCCTTCAGAGCATTAGAGAAAGTTTGAAGAGTGTTTGAAACTGTTGTCTCTTGGGGAAAGACCAAGAAGACAGAGCTGCTTGTCACATTTTCCAACAAGATGATATTAGTAAGTAACAGCTTTGTCCTGTTTTGGAAATTACCTTGTTTACTAGAAAAAAATTGTGAAGAAAATAATGTCAATATCACACTTAGGTCAATCAATTCACTTCCTTGATCTCCGAGAAGTGGCAGGAAAAGAAAAGGCTCTTTCCTAGTGTGACTTGTCATGCCTTTATGATTAGCATGTACAGTTCTATCTTTTGGGTCTTGCATTCAAAGATCATTTACATTTACATCAGGAAGGGAAAAGAAGAAAGACTTGTAAATCATATACATTCATGGACTCAGGAACTTCCTGTTGTCAGGAATGGTACATTTTACCAGCTATTTGAAAGGCATGTCAAGTAAATGAAATAGCTATCAGTTTTAATTAGCACTCCTGCAAGTTGCAATGCTCTCTACCTAAAGATGAGTGACATCAAAGAGATATGAAATTCTTTCTTGCCTTTGAAGTTGTTTTTTTTTTCACATAGAACATTTCTTCTCTCATCTGTGTAATTCTTATGCCTATTTCATAAAGCAATTGAGGGACACCAATGGGAACCAATCCTTGCCGATGGTGTACCCAAATAGTCACGAACTGAAATCCTGTTAAGCATATTTGAATAAGATAAATAATAACATTGTTCACATGCTTTGAATTGATGGATTCTAAGATGATCCCTCACAAGGAGAACACATTTTCAATGTACTTTCATTCAAAATAGCATACAGTTAAATTCAAACAAGAACACAAATACTCACAATTATTTGCTGTACCTTTTGAGGACACAACCAAAGATGTGTTTTTCATATGTCTAAAGGGAGAATGAAATACAGATTTATTCACACATCAGTGTGAAGCTAACCTAAAAATTTTGGCAATGAAAATTTCAATTCTATGTGCTTTTACAGATGTTCAATATTGCAATACACATGCACTTGAAAAAACCCCCAACAATTCTAATATTAATTCTATATTTAGAATTAATGAAATACAGTAAAACAATAAACATTGAAATGACCTCTTGCTTATTTTTAATTTAAAAAAAAGAAATAACACAGCCACCTTGCTGTAGATTGAGTGTCATTAAAAAAAAAACAACTTCAAAGTGCTTCCCTCTATATGTTACTTCCATAAAATGTATTGGGATTGTCAAGGAAAAACATCAAAGACTTTAGAATGAAGTATATAAGACTTTTTTGGTGGTGGGTTGTTTGTCGGCTTGGTTTTTCTTTTAATCTTATGACTTGTGAAGATCTACCTTAAAAGATGAGGAAAATTATCAAATGAAGCTTCTTCCAGTCCTGCCCTGTGCTGAAGAAATTGGTTTTGTTTTGGAAAGCAGGATGTTGGAAACCATGTTGCTTAAGCTTATATTTTGCCACATCTTCCTTGATTTCTTCAGCTACTGTTTTCTCAGTCTTGTCTAAATAAAGTGTCAGTGGGTGAATTCTTGCTCCAGGACCAGTTCTGAAAGTGTGGAGAGCCACATGGAAATGCTTCCTGCCTCCTCCCAGAGCAAACCAACCTGCCACTTTTCTCCTTCAGGGCATTTCCAGGGTGAGTGCTGCTCAGGAGGAGGCTGTGCCAGATCTCCGTGGATCAGAGAGCCAGCAGAGACACTGGAGAAACAGCTGAAGTTGCTGGCCTTGTCAAAGGCTTGTGGGGGTTAATCTTTGCAATCTTTAAGGAGCATTTTAAGCAGCCATTTTGTGTGTACCTCTCCCTTAGTTACCCCTAATTGAGGGTTTTTTTAATAAATTCTATGAATCCATTACCTTACTTATTCTATGGTCTTATGCAGTTGAAGTCCTTCCTCTTCCATTCAGTACAAAATACTAAAGAATTTATGATTCTTGATAAAAGCAGGATTTTCTCAGAGATTATTCTTTATCCAAAATTCTATGTTAGTTTGCTCTCTTACATGTATTATATAAATATGTAGCTTATATTTCACTTATGCAAAATTTCTGACAATTTGGGAAGACAATAACTTATTGCTTCATGTTGTTCTTGAGCTACTAGTATAAAGTACTGTTCATTCAGGTTCAGGTGGGTTAATTATTTAACAGCATTCTTTTATAAAGACAAGTTGCAATGCTTTGTTTCTTGAGTATTGCTTGCGCTCAAGACAATTTGAAATATTAATCGAATTAAAGCCTCTTATTGTCCAGTTATTAATAATCTCCTTTATTATTTAATGGATACTTTACAGCAATTATCTTGAAACTCAGTGGACTTGACCTTGCTTTCACTGAAATCAATGGCATATATCTCACAGAGTTCAATGGAGTATGACTAGCCTCGGTATGTAATGAGCTATTATTAATGCCTGATTTTGCTGCCATAATTATACCCTGACACTAAGCACAGAGTTTCTTACTTAAAAAAGGGGGGAAAAGCAGCTAAATACTCCTCCAGTAAAATATAAAAGCAAACCCAGAAATTTTACCTTTCCCTTAAGCATTTTTCATGGATTATTAATATTTATATGGTGTATTTAATAAGATAGGACACACAGATTCTTAACAAAGAGGTAACAGGATTAATTACTTTCCATGGATGATTTATATTTATGCAAACTCTTTAATGAACTCCATGAGCTATGGAATCTACATCACAAGGGACAGGAAGACTTAATAACTTGGTATAAGTTATTTAGGTATTTTCCCCATGAATAAAATTAATTCACAGTCTCACTGGATCTTATGCATCCTATTGATACCATTCCCATTTGTATTTAAGTTGTTAATCCTTACCTTTATGCTCATCTGCAGCTGGTTGAGGAGGAGAATAATAAATCATGAGTTTAAATGAAACTTTCAGTGCAAGTTAAATGTGGTCTACTTAGAGCTCCATCTGGATGTAAAGCCATTGACCATAACCCTTTGGCTCTGTCAGCTCCTGAATAGTCCAAATCCACATATCTTCAGTTTGGAGATAAAGATGTCAGGTGGAACTGTATTGAAGATGTTACAGAAATCAGACAAATAACTTTGGGTTCCTGTCAGTCCTTTCTTGTTGACTGTTGCTGTCACTCCATCATAGTTCCTACTCTTCACTCTGTTCTGTACAATATAAATGCAAAAAGGTATTGAAATATACACAGAAATATGCAAAAAGCATAAGCAATTACACAAACTCTTAATTTTTAATTTTAAAGGGTTTGCCATACTTGTTTACATATCAAAATGTTGAAGACAGTTTTTAAGCTACATTCTTGACACTGTGTATCAATTCCTGAAATATTCTCTTTCAAGAAGTTTTGAGAATTTAGCTTTTGTTTTCCTCAGGTTACTTGGAAAATGTTCAGATGAAACTTTCTGTGCAGAAAATTGAGCATGGGACTATAATAACAAGAAGGCCTGCTCTCTGGCTCTGAGGCCAGATGGTATGGTCAACCCATATCCATATTATTTTCACAGAATCATAGAATATGCCAAATTGGAAGAGACCTGCAAAGATCATCAAGTCCAACTCTTAGTCCTATACACGAGCATCCCAAAGAGTCACACCATGTGCCTCAGAGTATCATCCACATGCTTCTTGAACTCTGTCAGGCTTGGGGCTGAGACCACTCCCCTGGGGAGCCTGTTCCAGTACTCAGCCATCCTCTGGGTCAAGAACCTCTTTCTAATATCTAACCTAAACCTCTCCTGACACAACTTCAGGCCACTCCTTTGAGTCCTGTCACTGGTCTGCCCCTCCCTTCACTAAGAAGTTGTAGACTACAATGAGGTCTCCCCTCAGTCTCCTCTTCTCCAGCCTGAACAGACCAAGTGACCTCAACCACTCCTCATACAGCTTCCCCTCAAGGCCCTTCACCAACTTTGTTGCCCTCCTTCGGACTCTCTCTATTAGCTTAATGTCTTTCTTATATTGTGGTGCCCCAAACTGCCACAATATTCAAAGCGAGGCCACACCAGTGCAGAGCAGAGTGGGGTAATCCCCTCCCTTGTCCAGCTGTTGATGCTTTGGCTGATGCCCCTCAGGACACGGTTGGCCCTCCTGGTCCCTTTCTGTGGCACTGCTCTCCATCACCTCATTCCCCAGTCTGTACATACATCTGGGGTTATCACACCCCAGGTGCAGAATCTGGCACTTCCTCTTGTTGAATTTGATATGGTTTGTGATTGCCCAGTCCTGTAATTTGTCAAGGTCTCTCTTCAGGGCCTCCCTGCCTTGGAGGGAGTCAACAGCTCCTCCCAGTTTTGTGTCATCTGCAAAATGGCTTAGTATTCTGTCCAGTCCTGCATCCAGAGCACTTATGAAGACGTTGAAGAGCACAGCCTTGCAGAATCCCACTAGTGACAGGTCACCAAGTGGATGTTACCGCATTCACTATTACCCTCTGCACTCAACCCATGAGCCAACTGCTCACCCACTGCATAATGTGTTTATTCAGTTGCGTGCTGGACATTCTGTCCAGAAGGATCCTATGAAAGACAGTACTGAAAGACACTATGAAAAGCCTTACTGAAATCCAAAGAAATTACATCAACTGGTCTTCCTTGGTGGATTACATTGTCAAAAAAGGAAATCAGGTTGGATAAGCAGGACTTTCATGAAGCCGTGCTGGCTATGACCAATGACTGCGTTGTTTTTCAGGTGTTTTTCAGTACTTTCCAGAATAATCTTTTCCATAACTTTGCCAGGCATTGAAGTGAGACTAACAGGCCTATAGTGTCCAGGGTTCTCCTTGCTTTTGTTGAAAATCAGGACAACATTTACCAGCTTCCAGTCAGCTAGGACTTTTCCAGATTCCCAAGATCGTTCAAAAGTCATTGAGAGAGATTTTGCAATGACATTAGCCAGCACTTCGAGGATTCTTGGATGAATCCCATCAGCCCCCATAGATTGGTAGGGAATCAGCTGGAGAAGGAGGTCCCACACAGTTTAAGGATCAGCTGGGAGTTGATCATTCAGAACCAATCATGGTTCTCCTCAGAACTGAGGTCCCTAGTCAGTTGTCCAAAATCTTACTGGAAATGGTTCCTTGACCATGACAAGCCCTGTAATTGGTCTGGAAATGGCTGGTGAGCCTGTCAGTCAGTCCATATGTTATGGATTGAACTTTCAGGTGGAATTTTCCACCCCAACAACACAGTTTTGGGGAAAGTAGGACAGATTTCCCCAAAACTAAGCTAAAAATATCTCCTGAAAGGCAGTAGTTCCCTCAGAGCCCTGGATAAGCTCTCCTGCTTGGAGGGAGATAAAAATCAAAATCTAATTGTCTTAGTTCAGGGCTCAATGACTTTCACATTGAAACTTAATAGCTGTAGCATATCGACCTAATCACTCTACTAGCCATGCTGGGGGTAGACGCAGCACCTGGCGATGCAACGCAACCCAGGCACAGACCTGGAGCCGTGCGGTATTCTGTGTGTGGGAGGTGGTTCATGAGAAATGATGGGGTGAGGGGCAGGGAACTCCAGACCTTGCTCTGGCTTGGGGATATAAGAAGGATCATTCCTACTGGTTTGATTTTTTCCTGTGTTCAGCTCTGACATCACTGCACGACTCACTCAGGCCCTCACTGCTGACCCCCCTTGCCAGTAACACTCCCATGCCTTGGAGCTGTGCTGCCCATGGGAGAGGGTTCCAGCTGTTTCCTGCTGATCCTGACCAGAGTAACTGCTTGTGTTGAGACCGGCTGCTGCCTACAGAGTCCACGCCTGTGGGAGCAAGTGAGGAATCCCCTCTGTGTATGTGGTGAGTTCTGTTGCTGCCTCAGCAAAGCAGGACCTTGTGGTCGTGTGCAGTGTTGTTCTACATACTTTTAGTAAAGATCTGTTATTCCTTTTTCCACATTTTGCCTGAAATCCTCTTGATTTCAAAGGATATAGAAAATTAAGCCAGGAATATATTCTTAACACAGTCGCTTTGTCCTGTTTAACAGGCTGGTTGTAGCTTGTCCATGCTAGGTTCTACAGAAAGGCATAGTGAGACAAGATTTTTGGAAATCTCTGTACTTTAGTGTCTTAGCATGAACAAAATTAATGAATTTGCAAAAGCAAAGTCTAGGTATCTTCTTTACATTTTCAAGCCCTTCATTTTGATTGTGTCTTCTAAAACATTATATAAACAATTTTCTGTTCACTATATTAACATAAAATTCTCATTGAAGTCATAGAATCATAGAATGGCTTGGTTTGCAAGGGATATTTAAAGGTCATGTAGTCCAACTCCTCCTGCCATGAGCAGGAACATCTTCAACTAGACCACGTTGCTCAGACTTAAGTGTTTCCAGGGACGGAACATCTATGACATCCCTGGGCAACCTGTCCATTTCTTCACCACCCTCATAATAATTTTTTTTCTTACTTTTAGTCTAAAGCTGCCCCCTTTTACTTTAAAATCATCACCTTTTGTTCTAAGGCTACAGACCCTGCTAAAAAGCCTGTCTTGATTTTTCTTATAAGATCCTTTTAGGTACTGGAAGGCTGCAATAAAGTTTCCCTGGAGACATCTCTTCCAACACTCTGAGCCTTTCCTTACAGGGGAGGTGCTTTGTCCTTCTAATTGTCTTCATGGCCCTCCTCTGGACCCATTCCAAATGGAGTTTTTCCTATTTTTCCTATTCTGAGAATAGCTTCTTCCACCAGAGATCTATTGCTTTCACTATGACTATTGATTAAATCTTTAAAAAATAGCTTTAAATATTTGAATGCTGAAGCCAAACATTAGATAAAAAACTGAAGCCTTCCCTATGTGCTGTTGTCAGGTAGTTACATTAGTGAGTAATAGAAAAGCAATTCCTTTATGATGTATTGCACTAATTCAACTCCTTTATGATGGATAGGAACAATATGTAACCCAGAAAGAGGGATTTTGAAGATCAGTTCCTCAAGAGACGGAAGAGGCTGGAAATAAAGGACTTAAGATAGTCAATAAATATTAATTATAAAACTTAATGGAATATTTGAGTTTTGCTGACTATTAGATGGAAGAAAGAGACTGTAAGCAAACAAACTGGTAAATTGTTTATCAGCTATTAAAATTCTTCAGTGACATGGTCTGTGAAGATGTACGCTTCAACTGTTTTCATCCTAGAGAAACATCTCTAGAGATTGCAGCAAAGGTCCTTAAAGGAAGTGGCCCCAAGACTAATTGAGTGGATGGGCACTGAAATACCTTGCTTTGTACACTTTAACACATTCCTCCTGTATGTCACCAGAGAAGATAAACAACAACCTTTTATTACTTTGCTATATTTCTTTGCACTTGTTTTCCTTCCAACATTTTTGGATTTTAGAGCCCTGAGTACTTCTCATTGCTCTGTCAATGGCTAGCCCCATAATTGAAGTAACAAGTTCCTCACGCTCAGTTTCCTTTCTTTGGAAAATCACATAATAACAGAATGGGTAAGGTTAGAAGGCATCACAGTGAGTCACCTGGTCCAAACTCCCTGCTCAAGCAGGGTCATCCTTGAGCATGTTGCACAAGATTGTGTCCAGATGGTTCTTTCCCATCATGAGGGATGAAAATGTCTTTCTGTCCTTTGTCAGGTCAGAGCTTCTAGAGTTGTAGTATGTACTGACTTATGGAAGTAGTAAATATTTAGAACAATTTTACAGTAATATTTCTGTTCAGCAAGGTAAATAGGCACTTGTAAAATGAGTAGTTATTAAGAGTGTTCTGCTTAGCATCACATGCAATAAGAATTGAAGAGAGAACAGATTTTGTACTGTTAAAAGAACATAAGCAAATGATGAATTATGTTGAAATAATACTAGCATGCTGGTTTGTTGACTAAAGGTTATTCAGTAAGTGGAAGTGTGATACTGGAAGTCATTGCCAAAACAATCTCTTATTCAATGTGCTGCACCGCTCAGTCACTCGGATTTAATGCAGAAGAGCAGAGAATTCAATTCCGCGTTGGCGTACCCTCTCTACTGCACCCTAAGTTTTCTTCCCACATCTAAAGGAGTGGATTTTGAAGCATGGTAAAGCTTATCTCCTTGTAAATCAGTGTCTTTAGGTAGGTGGTAAAGGCACTTTTAAATGGCTTCTGATGCCAACAAAAATATAAAATCCACCACGTGAAAAACTGCTGAAAACCTCTGAGATATGAAGCAGCTCAGATGAGTACTTCCCATACTCCTTTCATCTCACAGTCAAAACAGGTTATTGTTGAGAGATCCATATAGTGATCAACAGGACTACTGAAAAGAAGTTACTCTATCAGAAAAAGGTTACAAGAAAGTCAGTAAGTCAGAGAGAAAGCCTTCAAAAAATTTCCCAAGGAAAGAATAAATACTATGTTTACCACTCCAATTCTCTGAGCGAAAATAAAAAGAGGATCTCTTTTCCATACCCTTGCTTCTTATCCTTTGCCTTCACTTGTAGCACTATGTATAGGCTGTCTCTTGGATACCAGCAAATACGCAGCTGAAAGCTCCTTTTGGGAGGAGGGTTTGGCTATACTCAGGATTATAAGCAACACATATTTTTGAAGAAAAAAGATTTCTAAACTGGACCTAGGCAGGATATAGAAGTCTGAGTGAGCCTGTTTAAGGATTAGATATGAGCTTGGTTCCGGAGATAGTTAACCCCTCTAACAATAAACCTGGAAATGCCAACCTCTGTTCCAAACTTTCTGCCTGCAACCAAGTGCCTTATGTTGCACGCTACAACAGCCACATCCCTCAGTCAGCCTCTCCTTGCACATCATCACCGGGTCAATACTGCTTTCACCACACTAGCATATATTCTGTAGGAGAAAACAGGAGTTCCCTCATGACCTAGACACAGTGGTGAGCATGCACTTCTGGAGATGTGTTTTTGAACTTCTGCAGGTGGAGAGCAGACACAGCCTGTAACTGCCTAAGCTTTCATTGCAAATGTACCGTATTAAAGGTAACTGCTGCACTCTTTCCGAGCCATGGAAAAGGGGCAGTTCTTGTGTAATAACTTTAACAGCTCACTCCACCACTTGCTGGTGTCTTGCAATAATTGTGTACTCTCCTTAGGCCCCACAGGTGCCATGAGGTTGTTATCCTCCTTCCCATGATGTCTGCATGCTTCACCTCTCAGAGCAGTCTCATTTTAGATGGATAGGGCCTGGAGTGAAGAAGTGAGATTTAGCTGTGGCTGCAGCACCTTGCCTCTAACCCAGCTCAACTTGTAGCTGCTTTTGGGCACAAAGTCATCACAGCCTACAGGATCACAGGGCCAGTTTCCACCTGGCCTCACTCCCTCTGAGTTAATATCTCACTACAACTAGAAAGGAGGAAACACTTGGAGCTTGAGGACTTGGAACCAAGGCTCTACTTGGAAGGGGAAGGTAAAGAACCAAGCTGACTTGTCTAACTTGCAGACCTCATCTGCCTCATCGCTTCCCAAGACTTCTCAACATGTTCCTTTTCATGACTCTTGGAGATACTCCACAAGTATTGTTTGCAGTTTCTACACTGAATGAATTACACTTTATTAAGAATGTAATCTTTGTTGTGCTTTTCCCAATTAATGATATATTCAGGGAGCACAAGAGGCACAGTCCACTTCAGAGAAGGAAGGCAGAGATGGTTAAACTTCCGGAGGTAAAAAATTGCCTGAGTTGGAATTGTAACTCTGGATTAGTTTTTGAAAATGTTAGGTGATGTGTGTGGATGCTTATGAAATATCCTATTTACATTACAAAAGTCTCTGAGAAGTATGGAAATGGCATTAACAAACTCTGCCAACCCTTTGAACATTATACGGAAGGGATAACAAGATTTCAGTTCTTCCATTTCTCTGGCAAAGTTTAGGCAAGATGCACACTGTTCTTATAAATATCTCTGGTATGAAATAACCCAACATACCTCATAGTTTTCTAGGTCAATGGTGGATAAACACATATTTAACTCCTGAAGAGCAAAATAAACAACACCTTTAAAGTAGCAATGAACTAATAAGATGCAAACAGTGAAAAAATGAACATATGACTTTGCTAGTTTGCAATTTTCTGAACAATACTCAGTAATTCTGCTTCAAGGTGCATGCACCCCACTCATAACATTATCTGTAAAAAAGAACATGATGTAAATGGTATCCCTCACAACACTGACTGCTTAATTGCTTGTATTCATTGTGACAGTGCTGCCCTGTCAGCATGGTAAGTAATTGAAAAATTGTTTGGCGAAAGATCGATATAACTTTAACAAGAAAAAAAATATGACACAGTACTGAAAGCAAGCAAATAACCAAATTTAGCAGCTGTGATTATCTACTGAAGATGCACAGGCATTGATTGGTGTTTCATGGGTTCAATCAGAGGTTTTCAGATGTTCATATTTTGAAAGTATTATTCCTTCTGGCAGAACAAAACTGGAGAGATAGGTAAAGTTGTTCAATTTTTTACTTGAAAGCCATCTATTGTCTATTTTTAATTAAAATAGTTAATGGTATTTATTGATTCCTCATATGTGCTATGCTAGATAAACCGTTTGTACTTATTTGTAGTTATTTACATTTAAGTATTTTAGAACATTACTAAATTATTTCACAGAGAATACTTGGGGGGGAGGAGATCAGAAGAAGTATAATAAACTATTTAGCTTCTCTGAATATTTTAAATGTACACTCAAACAAAGAGATATGAGCTTTTCAATATTTTTACTTACGAAGAAGTGAAGGCACCACTGTTCAGCCAAAACTATTCTCAGAAGTCAGACCATAAGAAAATGTAAATTCAAAATACTTTTAAAGTAATTTTATGCTGTTATGTCCCCTAGATTTTGAACTTTATTGCAGATTCACTGTGTTATGAATTTAAAGGAACATTAAACATCAATTATATATATTTTATTTTCCAGGGATTTATATTATCTTAGAAACATAGTAGCCTTGTGTGATGCACTCAGATAGTGGCCAACAACTACGTTTCTTGGTGAGTTAAGGCTGAGCATTGAAATGGCATTCTACCCCTCTAGAAGTAGAATATAAGTGCTGGCATATACACAGGGAAGGTATGATCACAAACCAGAGCTCATTTCTGTCACTTTTATGTTAAATGCAAATTTCTTGTTTAATTCTAAGATACTTAACAATGATGTAAGTTGCATAATAGCAGATGCACTTAGAGAAAATATAAATGCAATTCCTTCCAGAAATAACTAAAAATATTCACCCTTTTCAGTCTGCTGTGTTTTCAAAAAGGTTTGTTATATTGATTCAACACTACCATGAAGCAAAACTAGTGTATAAATTATATGATAATTTTCACAGAGATAATTAACATAATTTAGTTTGCTAAAGACAACAGAAGATATGAGACCAAATTCAATATGTGATTATTAAAAACATTCTGTGGAAAAAAAATCAGATATATAGCTCATATTTTTACTCCATAGCAGTCATTACATTGTATCTACTTCTTCTTAATCCCATAGGAAAGATAGCCTCTTAATTTAAACTTCCAGTTTTTCATAGTTATTGCTATGTACAAAATCCACATTTCTCTGAAGTCAAAACAAGCCATCTGTCTTTCCAACAGCAAAACCAAATGAAAGACAATGTATCTACAAAGATCATTGAAAGGATTTATCCTGCTCAGCCTTTTTTTAGAACTGTTTTCCTAAGAACATTCTGGAAAATAAAATTAGGAAAGTCAGCATAAACAGATTTGATAAATAATTGGTCTATGACTACCTATCTAGCCTAGATTAAAATCAATAGGGTCAGAGGAAAGATAAATTGTCCATGTCTACCTGCGCCTGAGGCAGATATCACAGAATATAATGCTGCCTTATTCTGAGTCTAGAACATCTCTTACAGTATCACTTATTTCCTAGTCAAAAGGAGAATTCCAAAAACCCAAGTGACTGTGAAGATCTGATTCTTGTGGGCAAACACAACAGTGTTATGGCGATCATTTAAAGCAATTGTAGAAGTGTAGCATTTCCTCTTCATTAGTCAGGTAACCATACTTCCATGTTTCACAGAGAGTTATAGGGCAGAATTGTGTGGTATAAAGGAAGAAAAAGCCTGGTCTTACATGTTTTCAACTGGAATTGGAATGACATTTATTTTGGTTGTTGCAGAACCAGAGCCAGATGGAGTCTTTCACCTGCAGCTGAAGAAGGCCTTGGAATGGGAGAGGAGGTGAACTCGAAGCTCAGACCTCTGCCTCTTCTCCCATGCAAAAAGGACTCCTTGCGGTGGGTGACTTACTGTTTCTCCCATGTGAAATTCCTGGCCATATTCTGCATTAAACACCAAGTCCTCACTTATGTTGAACTAGCTGATCTGTTTTGGCCTTGGCTCAGGATGCACTAGGCACAGGTTGTGATTTTGCTGCCTGTGGCATGATTGCATTTTCAGGTGCCACCAGCGGTACAGTCTAACACAGAACTTTGGGAAGCTCAAGACCTTCACTTGAAGACTATGGTTATAGTGAAGAAAGAAGGAGAAAATGAAATGTAAAGGGAGGGTAATAAAAATAATATGGGCCTGGAGATATGTCTCCATCCATGAGGGTGTGGTTAAACAATCAACATAAAGCAGCAGCAGTTCACTTCTTGGGAGACCATTGGGTTGCATTCCTCCCATTTTTACACAGATTTTTGTAATATATTCTAGAGATTGATATCTGCAAAGTGTTTGTGGGTATGTGGATCTGTGTATTTCTTCTAAGGAGTAAAATAAACAAGAAAACCAAGTCTGTTAACAGTAGTCTTATGTCCATCACATGTTCCTATTTCCTTGAGGGTGACGTAAGGATCTGTAATGAAACAACAGCAAAACCGTGGCACTCTTTGCACTTTTGTAAATGTTATAATGCATCTCATTGTGCCTTCCTCTGCTGCAAATCTATGCCCTTAGCTGACTGAGCGGCAGAGTGTACTCCATATTACACTAAGGTTGAGCAAAAGGTTTCTGTGTCAAATTTGTGTCGAGTGGTTCATTTGCAGGTAAAGAGGAAGTAGAACATACAAATAATGATCTACAAAATCATATGAGGTGAGCTGCACCTCATTTCACACCTAGTTTTACTGAATGAAAGATTTAATTAATACTTCAAGGACCTCCAAAGAACTGATAGAACTGAAATGTGCTTTGATTAATGTTCATTAAACCTAACCAACATGAGCTCATGATCTTCCAACTGCAAAGAGGTTGTACTGATTAAAATAGAAATCTTGCAATTAATTTTTTTAATGAAAAAGTGAAATATCATAATTTTGATTAAGGTTGATCACCTGTTCTCATATTTTGAACTGAAACATTGACCAAATACCTATGACATATTTAATTTGATGACCTCTGTAACTCATCATGCATTTATTGAATTTTTATCCCTCTATTTCTAAATCAACATGAGAATACAATTTTTTTTTTGGTCCTTTTTGTTTTTTTTTTTAATAGTCCTCCCTCGCTCTTCCCCCTCCACCTTGCCCTTCGGGCTGATTGGAGGGGAGGGGGGTGCCTGCTCTCTTTCTCACTTGGGGACGGCGGCGGGGGTCGCCCAGCTGTTTCCCCTGCCATGCCCTCTGGAGCTGGCCCAGGATGAGGCAGGGGGGGATCGCCCTGGTTGTTCCCCGCAGTTCTCTCAACAAGAACTTATCAAAACACAGCGGACATGCGTGTGGGCGGCTCGACCCCCTTCCCGACGGCGATTGCCGGAGCGCAGCGGGTTTAATTCCAGCACGGCCCCGGCTCGGCTGTGTGGGCAGCGGCGAAGATGCGGGTTCCCCTTGCGGTGCTGCGTGGCATCCGCTGGCATTCCCCGGTTTCCCCCCATGGCGCCTGAGAGCAGGGCGAGGGGGGGGTGCCGGGCGGATTTCCCCGGGCCCTTGCAGTGGCTGCTCTTGCACGCATGCCCTCCCTTGGTGCCGGCCGCCGCGCTGCCATGAGGAAGCCCAGCAAGAAGTCCACGGTTCCAGCAGCCCTGGAAATGGCCCCTGCGTGGCAGGATGGGCACGGTGGCTGCCCGGGTGGCTCCTGCAGCCCTTGGGGACCCCTTCTGAGGGTCCCCACAGTCGGTAGGTGCCTTGGAGAGCCCGCGTCTGGTAAAAAACATGGTGCCAGGGAGCCATCGGCTCGCAAATTTTGGTGGGAACTGCCATTTTGTTGGACCCAGGGATCTCGGAGCGGGAGGTGGAGCCCGGACCACTGGCCAATCCGAAGAGGCGAAGCCGGGAAGAAGACTGCGAGATTCACGTGGGACTTGGAGAGCTTAAAAGCCC
>VXBA01001692.1:126773-164412 GCA_013399895.1 Serilophus lunatus | reverse complement strand
CTGCCTGCTGTCCCCCCTTCCCTGCGAGGTGTGTGGCTAGGACCGTCCCTCCGGGTGGCAGCTCCACGCCCCCCGGAGCGCGGGCAGCGGCGTGCAGCACCAGGCCGGCCCTGGCCGGGAGCCTGGGCACAGCTGCCACTTTTGGACAGTGATGCGGGGCCAGCGCTGGCGCCATACTGGCGATGGAGGCGGCAGTGGCGCCGGGGCGTTCTCTAAGCTGCTGCAGCCATGAAAACAAAGATGGCAGGCGGGACTGAAAACTCGTGATCCCCTCGACGAGAAAACACCGGAACTGAGGATGGGCCTGGCCGGCTGGACTAATGGGAAGCCGGCTTGGCCAGGAAGAAGGCGACAAGATCCACGCGAGAACGAGAAGGCTTAAAAGTCGAGGCACGGCTGCTTCGAAAGGAGGCACACAGCTCTGGTCCCCAGCGCCCACAGGCCCTCCACGACAGGATTCTACCCATTTCTCTCAACACAAGCGCCATTTCCAGCTTGCTAGCAAGTAACCCTCGGGGAGGTGGTGGGAGGGAATTGTTTTCATTTCTTTTTGTGTTTTTCAGAGAGGCTGAAGGGCTGGAAGTTCTTCCAAAAAGAGAGAGAAGGGAGAGACACCTTTTCCTAACCCTTCCCCACTATTTTTTTCGGCTAGTCATCTGGCTGAAAAGAACAGTTCCCTTTCTTTTTTTTGTTTTTTCCCTTTTTGTGTGTTTTTTTTTTTCCCTTGCGTGTTGAGTGTCCCTCAATGTAATTCTGGGGTCTCCTGTGGGTTATCCCTACTTCCCTAATTTAATTCCCCTGTAATAAATTGTTTACCTGCTGAAAATCCTATTCAGTTTTCCATCACTTGTATTGAACCTGCCCCCTGAATGCTAAAAGGTGGATTAAATCACCACAATGTCAGAATTGTTTTGTGACCACCACGAACCAAGACCAACTTACACCAGCAGCAAACAGGAAGTGAGTGTTGATTCTGGGTGGGTAGTGGTACTGATATGGAACCAAAGACCTTTGGAAGAAGTAATGGCATAGATTTACATCTCCTTTATTTATTTCTTACATTTTCAAAGTACTCTTTTAGGGAGGAAGAATTTATTATATGCTTCATGAATCTGCCGCCTGAACCAAATACCACTTTGCTCTCCATTGCAGGAATCAAAGCAAAGCTGGACAACGAATTTGTGAAACAACACAAAATTCCAGCAACAAAATTAGAGAAGAACATTGCAATGCCTATGAAGAAAAATTCTCAGCTCCCTATGAAGATCCACTTTCCAGCCTAAGGAAGAGAAGTATGAGCAGTTCGTTCACACTTGGAATTGTCTCAATCTATCAGGGTTTTCTCAAAGGGCTGTGTTGACTGAGTTCTGCATTCACTGGCTGTATCTATATTAGTAAACTAAACAGAACAGCATTGGCACATTATTATCTATCCTATTGAGTAGCTGGCACATTCCCTAAAGCAATTTTGCCCTCATGTTTTCCCAGAACTTGCCCAGACATGACACAAGGACCAAAGACATGCACATCAGGTAGCTTGTCTTCAGCAAGCCACTTTTGGGGGCATTAAGCAATGCAGATGTGCAATGTGTACATTGTCTCTATCAGAAATTAGTCCTTTTATTTATGGTGTAGACCCTGAGACCAATAGAATTGAACAGGGCATTTTTCCAAGTATAAGATTGTTTGAAAGCATCTAAACAGCACTAATTGTCAAAAAGCTTGTGCTTTTACTAGAAATCCTTTCAAAAAATGAGTTATAAATGCTTATAGACCTCCTAATTTTGAAATGTAATATTAATGATTGAATTGTCAAAACAAAATCAGATTTATGACTTTCCTCCTTATATTTATTTTTTTATATTTTCCTTATTTCCTTTTTATATTTTTCTACTCTCCCCACTGTAAAATGAACAGTGCCGTGGACCAGTTGAACACTTTCCAGGTGCGTGAGGAGTGTCTTCCCACTCACCATTCATGTGATGGAGAAAAGTACAATACCACCTGTGTGAAGCTGTTAATGAAACCTACAGCAGACTGAGCTTGCCAAACTCATTCTACTGATGAATTACATTTGGCTGAACAACATGAGGGCATGGTTTAAGAGAGAAGGAGAGGTGAGAAAGTAACTGCACAAATAGGTGTTGAAATGGGAGTTATTAGTTAACATCACTGGATCCAATGCCGTGGCTCTGCTGCTGAAGTGCCCTGTAAACCTATGCTAAGTGATGATCTGACTGTACTGGAATGAGATATGAACTTTAAGGCAAAAAAAACATGAGAGTGGGGCAAGGCAAGAACCTGCTAGTGATTGCTAGGCTGTGAGCAAGTGCTGTATAGGCAGCAGGGTAAACAACAGAAACAGAAATCAAAAACGTGGCAAACCAAGCCTGGATTTTCTGAGGGAAGCTGCAGCAGCAGGCTGGTGTCAGGGACCTTGGTGCTCCCTGATGCTGTTGCATGCTATGAGCCATATCTGTTTGGGTTTTTTTTAAATACTACGCTTTAGTAAAACCTGTATAATAGACTGATGTTAAACAAGAACAGAAGCTCTTACAAGTGGGAACATGACTGTCAGACTGTAGGTCTACTAGTAATGAATCAGTACCAGGACCTGATCCTCTACCCTTGAGGACAGTTGGCATGGTGTGACCATGTTCATCCTGTTAAATTATCCTGATCTCCAAAGTAGACTGGTTTCACCCAGACTGGCTATTGGGCAGCCTCAGCTTTCTTTTAAAGTGCTTGGAGAGAGTGCCAGGCAGCTACTGGTAATACTGAACCAGAGCCCATGATCTGGTCCTACTGAGTTCAGTAGAGTACACGTAGCTATTAAGTATACATCAAGTCATCTGTTGCCTTAATTCCACAGTTTTCAAAGATCTAGGCCAGAAGGAAACTTGCCCTAAGCTGTGCATTCTTGCAGCACGCTCATTATCACATTTGCCTTTGACTTGCACAGCTGTAAATCCATGGAAACCCGAGTAATTCAGGGATGAATCAGGTCCATTATCTCCTTATGTTTGTACAGCACTTAGCACAATGGTGCCCTGATCCTGATGGGGATTCATGTTATTTTAGGACAATCGGAGCTTTCATTCCTTAAAATAAAGTATATTTTTAGCCTGAGCCAGTTTCAGTGGCAATGTATAGGGGGTGGAGTGTGTGAATAAAGGGGAAGACACATGACTCTGAGCATACCTATCATATTGCTTAAGCAGTTATCTCCCCTCTTGGTCAGCATGGTTGAGAAAATATGATCAATGGGGACCTCAGAAGCTCAGTTAGAAAACAAAGAACATAAACTCTGAATATTGTTGCTTCTTTTTTTTATATGTAAGTTGTATCATTTTTAGGTAGCTCAGGATGTGAGGGCCAGTGTCTGGTTTTGGAACATTTGGGGTTAATATTGCTATGCATAGTGCCTTTGCTGAAAAGTAATAAATCAGGTGCCATACCACTGCTTTCCACGGAAAGTTACATTGCAAAGATGTGATTTGCTCAACACTGTTTTCCCCTCCGTGCTTCCCCTCATGTGTTTTATTTGCATGTACAAATAAAAGGAACCAGTAACACTCAAAAAAGCAAGAACTGCACTGTGCTCCATGATCAGAGGTGCTTGTTTCAGCTCTTTTATGAAATCTTGTTAAGACCGGTAGGTCTTATAAATTCTAATGAGATACATATGTGGAACATATATAAAGACATTACACAAGTCTTGCAAAATATTTGCTATATAAAGAACACAACCATGTGAAGTAATTTTTCAAAACAGTCCTAGGAGAAGACAGAAAAAAATACCAGTCGAAGATCATAATCCTAGCAGGACTTGTTGCTAGTTCCTGTGAGTCAAAAGCTGAAATGCATGTTCCACCTTTAAGTTATTTTCACAGACATAAATGGGGAAGATCGAATATCAGCTGTCATTAAATATCCTGACATGACAGAATCACCATTACTCCCAGTAAATGCGAGCTGATGGTTACAGCTTAGAAACATCAGAAGCACATATTTTTACAACCAAAAATTACGAGCAATTATTGCTACAGTTGTAACAAGTTCTAAAAACTGACATGTGAAACTAGGGAGCTGTCTTTCCCATCCTAACTTACCTGCTAGGAAAACAGAAATGCAAAAATTAAGCTCTTTCAAAGCCACTAGCTTGTTTTTACTTCAAGCTCCTTTATTATCTCACTGAAACATAATCTTAAAAATCTTTGTAGTGAAAACCATGTCCTGAAAACACTGCTAATTTTATTTAACATTTGAAAGTCCTGTTCTGATACTGCTGTTCTTAATTGCTCAGGTAGGCCCAGTAATACTTCTTTACTTACTAATTAACAGACAGGGGTGTAAACTGTTTTGGATGTGACTATTGAGGAAAGGGTTGACACTTCCATAGCTTTGACACTTTCATAGCTTTAAGAAACATTAATTTCCTTTCAGATCTGAGTTGCCTGTGCATGTCCCTTCAGCATGAATCCAAACCAACAAAGAAACACTATGACACAGAGATACATGATATGTGTGTGCCCTTGCCCTGTTGTCGTGTATTTGTTCTAGCACATCTGGAGTGCTGAAGGAGTTAGCATCTATCTTAGCCTTATGAAACCCTGTTAGTTCAGAACAAGACAAGCAAGTTCAGCCATCCAAGAGGAGAAGATAAAATTTGTCTCAAATTAATAGTCGTGTTAGCATCTTGCTAATTCCATCTGAAAGATCTAAATTAAACTTTAAACTTTTCCTTTAATTTGCAATAGGTGGGTAGTTTGTAGTCAAAAAATAACCTTTTTTTTGCTTGCAACGTAAATTGCTGCAAAGCAACTGCTCAGCCCAGTGACCTGGTTACTCATCTGTGTTCTATTTGCTTTATAAACTTATGAGATGCATTTGTCCTAACTGACATAATTAAAAATAGTGTTTCTAGGTTTGGACTGATCACACTAGACTTCTTTTATATCAGTAGAAGGGAGTGACATTCACCTGAGATCTTGAAACCTTTTCCTGTGCAATGAGTTAGTCTGTGGGGATACTACCCTTTAGCCCTTCTTTTGACATGTTTTCAGTGATGAGGGGAAACTATTATTTCTTGAAAAGTATTTTTCACTTCCATTGTTTACTACCAATGCCACAAAAATGATAATGAATTTGTGACAGAAACCACAGAAATCTCACTCACTCAGAAACCTCAGATTTATGTAGATGGCATAGATAATTCCTCCTCTCTGTTCCAGTCACCATCAAACAAATAGAATCACAGAATGGTTTGAGTTCACAGAAGGGACCTTAAAGATCATCTAGTTCTAATTGCCCTGCCATGGGCAGAGACATCTTACACTAGACCAAGTTGCTCAAAGCCCTATCTAACATGGCCCTTCCATGGCACTTCCAGGGAAGGAGTTTCAACAATTTCTCTGGGAAACTTCTTTCAATGCCTCATCATCCTCCTAGTAAAGAATTTATTCCTAATATCTAATCTAAACCTCTCCACTTTAAATTTGAAGCCAGTTCTCCCTTATCCTGTTGCTGCATGCCCTTATAAACAGTCCCTCTCCAGCATCTCTTTTAGGGATTTTCAGATACTGGGAGGCTCTTCTAAGGTCTTCCTGGAGCCTTCTCTTCTCCAGACTGAATAGTCCCAACTCTCTCAGCCTGTCATAAACTGGGAGATGGACGGCAGGGCAATACCCATCAGCACCAGCAATCTCCTTGAGACTCACCCAAACAGAGCTGCTGGAGACCAGAGTACAGCTTCAGCAGGTGGCACAGCATGGAAAGAAAGCTGGGAGAGATATGCTGTTAAACCAAGACCCTTGTTTCTTTATTGAAAAAATGGACTTCTGTTACTGTACAAACAGAATGTTTTCGGGGTAAGTCTAGGCAAATGTATAGCTGAAATGAACAGTAGAAGGCAAATGTAACACTGGCTCATGTAAAAACATATGAAGGCAGTTTGCTTAATTGAAGATTTATTTCTGAATTATTATTCCATGCAATGGTGATATGCCAATAGAGCTATGAACTCATCAAGGAAATGTGAGACGCTTGTCCTGGGAACTTAAAAGTTAAAGGAGATCTCTTTTTCAACCTGATAATGTTCAAAGTCAAAGGAAGAAAAATAAAATAACCCATTGTCATTTTGCATTAGGAAACTAATTCTATCCTTGGTTGCACATAGCTCCCATTGACCTCTGAGTAATTCCCTAGATCTGCTTAGAAAATGTTGCCCTAACTATATAACTAGTAGGAAAAGAAATCTTAAATTTCCCACATGAGGAAACACTGCAATATAATACCGAGTTAAATCCAAGAAGTTGATGCCCTTTGTAAAGATTGTTTTTCAAGAAGAAAATAAAATCCCAATAAAATAAATAAAATCCTAATAAAATAAAATCCCAATATTTCTAGAAATATTAGTGTAAAATCCCCGCTGAATGCAGCAGTGGAAGCATGTGCAGAGGCACATGGTTTGTGAGATATTGTCACTAGGTGCCATGGCCTCATTTTGGGGTAACAGAGAGGCTGAAAAAGAAAAGAGGCTTCAGTGTCATGTAAGATGAGGACCAAGTAGGAAATCTGAACTTCTATTAGTTGCAGTGTGATTACAATGAGAACCTTTCATTCCAACAGACCAAAAGACACTATTATTGAAGCTGGAGAGAATGTTTATGGTCATGCTGGTAGAATCACAGCCTATTTCCTCATCATTAGGCACAGAAGATAAAAAACCTCTGTTATTTTACTCCCTCAAATGAATCCTCTTCACTGAAGATTCCATTGAAATTGCAGAAACAATAACACCGTAGTTCACACTCAAAGTTAGCAAAACAGCATTGACGTTCACAAAGATTCAGAATTACATTTTTGCACTGGAAGCTCTTTGAGGAGGTTTTCCTACGCATGTGGCACTGCGAAGGCAGAGAGGTCACAAGTCTTCCCCTTGCCTGGAACCATTATGTTGTTGAGTCTGTTCAGTCACTCCATTGCTCCTACACTACTGGCAGTAGCAATATTCAAATAGCTTTATTTACTTGAATCTTTAACTATTAATGGGCTATAGCCATTCTGAGAAGACCATAGCATTAATACGGTAATTAATTACCCCATGAAACTAACTCAGTCTCTAAATTTGGCTTGGGTATATGATTATTTGATATCCTAAATGGAGACAGAGTAGTCATGATGTTACAGCATGGACTTTACCACAACACACAGGCTCCAATACATAAAAATTTATGTGTATTTATGCACATCACTACCATTATTACCAGAGCATGGAAATGTTTGCACACATCAGAGTTAAACAAGAATCCTTCTTGTAGAAAGTGTTTCCGTCTACAGTGACCTTGACCAAAGACATGGAACAAGATGGCATAAGGCTATTGTTGCCTACTTACCTCACAAGTATATTTTTATTTCAATCTGAAAAAAAAGCTTTCCTTGACTTGCACTTCACAGCTGTGAGACACAGTTTTTCTCTCTTCTTGTTTTAAGGCAGAATTGACTGACTTAACATTTAGAATTTAGTATTAGAACAGAAGCTTTGTGTAAATATATTAAATTGATTCTGTGATGATTGCTGCAAAAACCATACATAACCAACACATCATTGTTATCATGGTTTTAGGAATTTAAGTAGCCACCAAGTTTTCATCAGACATTTCATCAGACATTTACTTTTTTGAGACAGATTTGCGAATTTTTTTTTTAATAGCAAATGTGGTCATGCAAGAATTCTTTTTTTTTTTTTTTACTGACTTGAAATAAAATCCAAGATTTTACACAAAGAAAAAAATTAAAATATTTTTACTTCAGTGTTCAGTATTTGATTTGCAGTGTTCAGTTGAGTGAGGATTTATCTTTATGACCAATATTTCTGTATCTTCGGTAAAATCTAATAAATCTCTCAACAAAGCAGTGTTCCAAATGAAAAGTCAAAATATTAATTTCAGAAAGTGAGAACACAACATTTCGACATCAGTACACTTTGTCCTTGGAGGAGATCTTTTGTTAAAAAAAAAACAAAAAAGGAGGGGGCAAAATTAGCACCTTCCTTTCCTAAGTGGTTTTGTTGGATTTTTTTTACTTTCTATGTAAAGACAATCTGTGATGGAATTTTAATTACCTATCTAATTATTGGTTCAATTTTCATAAGAATTAGGAGATGAAGCTATGTTGGATATTCTGTTCCTTCCAGGTACTTGACTTCACATGTCTAAAAGAAAAGTAAGACTGCAGACAATGTGTTTATCTTAATGGAATTTTCCTCTAGCTTTTCCATAAGACTTTGCTGGGACATTTGTATGCTATTGACTTTTCTCATCTTTTCTCAAACTGAGAAGACAAAACAAACAGACACATTTACCTAGAAATCAATAGGTTCACCAAGACGTCTTTTAAAATCACAATAAATTAAAGCCTAAATTTCAGTGTCTTAGGTCAACAAAGGTATTAAAATTTTATCCTAGTTGTCATAAATTTTATTAAACCAGCTGCATAGCTAAGTTAAAATGACACACTATATTTTATAACAAAACTGAATTAGATTTTAATTCAATTACACAATTTTAAGAGACATTTTGTGTATAAATGGACAGTTCTTTCTAATTCTGTTTGATTTGGTTTTTTATCGGTTTCCAAGCAACACAATATGTAAGATTTGCTTACACTGTGTAAAATCTATAGTTATAGTCTTTGTTAACACATATGAAACAAAATGGTATCTTGTTGAAATAACTGATGATTGGGTGGGTTTATCCTGATGAAAATATTCCTACATACTGTAGTCTGGGCTCTGTTCTATCCATATGTTACTAATTTGGTATTTGTATGCACATGGATGAAAAACCATGATGTCACTTCAAATTATAGAAAATAATGCTGGAGTAAGTTGGCAGTACTGGCCCTTTTCAAGGATTCTCACCAATTTAGAGAAGTCTGACAGCATAGCTGGACAAAAGAAGGTTTCTTTCAAATCAGTTTCTACTTGAATATCCCTCAATTTCACTGGTTGTTATAGAATTTGCAGAGAACATATTGACTTTACAGTGCCACAAACACAGTTTAACTCCAGGAATATGCAGGAAAATCATTCACTATTGACCAGCAGTTCATCTCATACTTCTGAATGAAAAATGCATTCAGGTTTAATCTGCTGATTTCAGTTTTTTTCTTGAAGAGTACATGATCCAAAGACCCCTCTAGACTTCCATTGCCATTGCTGTTCAGTCACAAGATGCTTTCATTTTAGAGTCTGTCTTCTTTAACTGCAAATGGAGCTGAGATAGTCTGGACCACAGAGAAACACCCTCTGACACACTCAATCCCACGTGCATAAATATAGGGGGTCCTATAGACAGAATAAATGCATCATGTCTGTTCCTTTAGTTACTTGCAGCCATTGTGCCTGATAAGAGTTTGCAGTAGAAAACAACTGAGAAAATGTATCTTCACCTTATTATTTAAGAGGCATCACTTTGTGATTAGATGTCTAATATGGGATTTATAATTTTTGCATAAGTAAAAGTGGTGCACTGAATGACAGAAACAAGAACTTTATTCAAGAATTGTATGCTCCACATTAATGGTACATATAATTTTGAACTAGTCTGGTTCTTTGAACAATTTGTTCCAGCTAAGAACAGATTGAGCTGTTCTTTGAATCATTTTTCAGCAGGCAGTACAGTGTGAGTTTATGATGGCTTTTCTTTGTGCTGTAGCTCAGTTCATTTGAGGTAAATCTTGCTGAAGTGCAGAGGGTTTATAAAAGTACTGAGCGCTGCCTGTGATCCAGTGGGCTTATCCTGAAAACAGCAATGTGAACTGTTTGTCTCGCACTTAAACATTGACACATAGATTTCTGGCAATTTTTCCGGTTTGTTTTGAGGTGTATATCTCTCTTATATATTTGACATTTAAATGTTAATCTTGCTTTGCATATAGACTTCTCTGAATGAGTATCACAGTGGAAAGTATACAAGAAACTTGATGTGAAGTCAGTCACAGAAGGTTTCTCCTTTCTTGCTGAATGATGTGAGATTTAGAACTACCTTTTCCAGCATGGGTGGAGAGGAAATGGATGTAGTTGTGAAACGTAGGACATAACTGCTTTGATTACTTTTGGAAAGCAGTGCAATCTGGAGGTAAAAACTCTTATGACCAGGGTTATATTTGGGTGCAAGGCAGCACAGGAAAGGGCTATGGATTACACATATGACTTAAAACATTTTTCATCACATAGACGTGGTTAATTCTATTAATTTTCTGCAGATTCCTGCCATCTGAGATTCTAATCTTGGATTGATTTATAAGGAAAAATTAAAAATTAGAAGACCTGATGCAAATTCAGAGCTGCATAAATATAAGATTTTGACCTTTTCCCAGTTTAAAGCACTTAATTTTTATTCAGGGTGGGGGAGGGGGAGGGTTACTGTGGGCACTACAAAGGTTCTCCCTGAAGCTACTGAGAATCAAAAGTAGAAGCCATAATTGCAGTTTAATGAAACCAATTTTAAATATTCCTTTCATCCCTACTGGGATGTTTATTGTCACTGCTCAAGTTTTCTCTTTTAGACAAATTCAAGCCATTTGTTAACCTGTTCATGCTAAATGTCACCCTGTAAAATAAGTAACTTTGACAAACCTGCCTCCAGTCTACTACTCCAGCATGTTAAAAATATCACAGTCACATTCCTGCTTTTTGAAATGAAAAAGGTGACTGTCATTTGTCATTTCTGCCAAAAAATGTAATTATGTTTCTTGTAGAAACTCTAGAAAAGCTCTGGATTTTAGTTTATACCTTAAACAAAACAATGCCCCATTGTGAAGTAAGTCTTTATAGAATTTCTGTGAGCTGGGTTCACGTAGCAACCACAGCAGTTTCTAAATCCTTTCAAAAGGCTGGTGTGAAATCTCAATAGCAATCACTTGTTTACTGTGCAGCTTTCCCAGAAAATTGCTGAACTTTCCAAAAACCCCATCCACCTGCTGACAGACCAAGTGGTCCATAAACACTGAGATGTTTACTTAATTAAATTAAATTAAAATAATTAAAAACTAGTGTTACCTTTTATTAAATGCAACAAGGATGCCAATATTTGTCGAGTATTTAGGCACCTAGTATTTACCTAAATCTATTTGTAATACACAAGTAAGGACATCAAAGTCTTTCAGGGAACCCACCTGGTACCCATACAATACTAAGTCCCAAAACGCTAAGGTGTACCAAAATATAAAGAAGACAACAATGGCCGCTTCTGCCTAAAACATTATTGCAGGAAGAAAAGGACACACCTATTCTATTTTTCAGCCTGATATTGGATTACTTATCTAGAAACAGGGGTGGAAGCCTCAACATCCAGGGAGATTCAAGTCTATCTCGTAGTGTTCAAGAAGACAAGCTAGGGCAGAAGACATAGCATCTATAACCCAAAAGTGTTTGCTCCCCCTCTAGGCTGCTGAAGCCAAGAGGCTGGGGTCAGTTTCAGAGAGAGAAAAAGAGAGAGAGCAACTGTTTGAGTTTAGAACAGTTCGAAGAGGCATCTTTTTTCTGGACTAGGGTAATGGACCTGCTTAACTTGCTCTGGTTAATTCCACTGGAACTGATTTTGGGAGGCAGGTGATCAATACTAACTAAAAATACTAATTCTTAAAAATAATGATACAGAAATAAAGCAAGAACCGTCCAGACTGTACCATTGATTTATGAGTGAAAAATACAATGATTATTTCTGCACAATATGAAACTATAATGAGACAATCACATGGCCTCCAGCACTACAGGATTTAAACATGTCATTATTTTTAATACATTTAGGTTCACAAAACTCCTGGAAAGTAGGAAAATGGAAAATTTCTAGTTCCCAGTTATAAAATGTTTACCTTATTATTATCCAGCCTTTTAAATACCCCAAACACATATGCATTCACATAGACCATAAAAGTATTAGTCACATGTACAAAACTGCAATGAAGTTTTAATAGTCCCCTTTTTGACTTCCTTGTTTTCAGCTTCTTGTTAAAGTCTGTTCTTCAGTCTTCAACTCATTTTACAACTCAGCTGTGTGCCCTGAACACTATATTAGCCATATAATGGATGCTATAATAGCCTGGCTTTATTTCCAGGCTTACAACTGAGCTGGCAGCCAATCTGGATGTGTCCCTTTGCCCTTGTTTGAAACAAGCTGCAGCCTATGGCTCCTCCAGGTAGATTCTGTCAATTTAAATGTGAAAAATTTTAAGGGATGGACTCTGTCTTCTGAAATACTGATGCAAAAGGTAGCAATATTGCATGACCTTAGAGATGGTTGGATGGCTGCTTTGTACTGTAAAAGAGCTGAAAGAAATAGCTTTGCTTTTGGGAGTTTTATGTCTTTGAGGTAGAATATGAAGTACCTGATGAGGAAGTTGTGGTTCAAAGAAAGGTTAGAAAAATAACAGCAGCCATCCTAAACTTATCTAGAAGATTTACAAGAAGTCTGGTACAATGTGTGGGTTTTGACCTCCAGGAGCACTAAATTTTATTCATCTTGTGCTGAGGAACAAAAGACACTTGGTGCACTAAATCAGCTTCATTTTTGTGTTTGTGCTTTTGGGATTTGGAGCAGAGGTTTAGATTATAAGGAAATAGTTGTCAATGTAAAGTATAATTAAGACAGTTTTGGTGCCAGAACTAAGATTTTATTTTTCCTGTGGACCAGAGCTTTTAGGGTTCTTTTTTGAACTCTTAATACAGAAAGGGTGAGGAAAGGGGTATTTTTTCTTTTTTATCTGAACAGTCAAAAATGCACAAATATGGCATTTGAGTTGCTTAAGCAGATAATTTCACAACACACCATAGATTTACCTTCCATATAGGACTTAACCTCATACTTCAAAAATCTTCAATAGATTTGAAAGTATTCTGTAGTACTCACTGTCAATTTAACTAGCTTCCCTGTGTTCCATTTCAGGTGCTGCGCGTAGAGCAAAGACCTCTAAATGTTTGGGATCTCTTGCAAAATTTCAAATCACTGCAGTTTTAGAAGGAGATTTATAGCAGATCTCTCCTCCTTCCATCTTGTAGTCTCTATATAAAACCAGTGACAAATAGATAAAAGTGGATGGATGGCAGAGACGGTGATGATCAACCTGTGAATAAGGAGACATAGAATACTCTTGTGCAGTTTGGTGGCCAATACAGGCATGCAGTCAAATAGCAGGCCTTGAACTTAGAGTCACTGGTATAGATTAATAGGCAACAGCAGTTATATGACATGATTGAGTTAAAAAAAAAATCCAAATTAGTGCATTAGTACTGAGCATTGAAATAACAAAGCAGCAACTTTAGATCTCACATGTTCACCAGTCTCAGATGACTTCTACAGACAGACAGGACCTCTGAAACTGTGTCAGGCAGAAAGGTGCTTAGGAGTACCTTTGTGGTGGCCTTTTAAAGCCCTGGTGGGTGTAGAGGGATGTAATTTTTTTTTTCTGTCCCTTCTTAGTAATTAGCAGACATAATTACTCAACAGCACCTGCAAACCTCCTGAAGTTCCTGAAAGCTTCATTACTCTCATCTGACACCCTCAAAGAACCTATATGAAGGACACTAGATGACAAGCTTAGACTAAATACATAAGGTTTAGGCAATTGAAGCTAGGTGGCATGAATCCAGTGTAGGATCTGTCTTCAGTATTGCCCAAAATATTGGATAGTACTTTCAATCAATCTCTGGCCCTAGCTTACTTTCCAAGAGAGCTCCTCTTTTGCAATTAGTAGAAGATACCACAGAAAATCTTCAGACTTTCTACTGCAAAACAAACAGGCTCTTTATTTACAATTCATTTCAATACAGAGAGGTGCAATACAAACAATTGAACTAACAGCAAAAATCCTCTGCTGATTTGAAAATTAGCTTGGATTTGGTAGCTGAGCTTTAGCCCTTATTTGATCACAGTCTTCAAGTGATCTTGTCAGTAGATTGCATGTGACATATCTGTGATGAGGAAGAGACCAAAACATTGGAATTATGAAATACTACAGAAATGGATCATGCTGAAGTAGGTGTCAGAAGTCTGTTCTGAGTATACTGAACTCAAAAGGTTGCAAATTTTATTTATTTATTTACATTTCTATTTAATTCATGTAATGATGTAATTGAGCTTGTATTGTTGTGTGGGGCAGAAGGGCTGTGGGCGACTGTGGGAGGAAATTTATTTCCTGTAGGAACTGCACTAGGTGAGGAAAAAAATGTAAGCGAAATGTAAAAGAGGAAATTTATGGTAGAATCACATTTCTATTTATATCAATGTATATACAAAGAAATATTAAAAATATGTCTCTCTTAAACCTAAAGAAAAAAATCAACTTTATCCTGTATCATCAGAAAAAAATATGTGTTGCTAAGTATGTACATTTGGGAAATGAGGTAGTTACTCTAGCTCTACTAAATCACTTGTTTTACCATTGTCACTAAGAGAACATACTTCAAAAGCTTGAAGTCATAAGAGCAAAAACATTTTGATACCAAAATATTTTGAAAGACATTTGGAAGCTTGCAAAAAGACAATTACACTAAGATTCAGATTTAAGTCATCTGATTTCCCTTGATTTAATTAAAAATTTGCAAATAACTTTTTAATTTTTGGAAATAAATAACCTCAGGTGAAAAATCAAGCACATTATCAGCTAAAACATGTTTCAAAATTTTAGAGGGACTAACTTCTCAGCAGGGTTCAAGTGTTGCAGTACCACTTTGCACTGGGCTTATGCTCAAGAGCATCTTCCCAGTTCATCTGGGAAGACAATCAGCGAACTGGTATCTACCCAACACTGTGCCCCAAAGCAGTATAAATGTGTTATCCTGAGGGCTCAGTGAGGTTAACCAGTTTCCTCTTTACAAGAGTTCAAGCTTTAAGAGATAAGTTGAAGATAAATCAACCCAGCCATCTTTTACAGTTTGCTCTTTTACTGCAGATACAAAGACAACATGCACAACCACGCACTTACAATTCAGCATGGACCAAAAGATAAGGTACCAATAAAACATCCATTTGATTACATATTCATACACTCAAACACACCTGTGCAAGTAGTCACTGGCAGAGTCTGGTTGGGCACATGAACCTGTGTGAAGTGATGTAGACTTGTACCAGGCAGCTCCACAGATCACATTCAGGTTCAGAGTTGTTCCAGCTCTGGTCAAACAAATTAAAAGCAGATGTCTGGTCTAACTGAAAAATGCAGAGCTTTTGAACTAGGTGCGTAAGTTACCTGTGGAAAGAGAGAAGCATTTAAAGAGCAAGAGCATGCTATCGTACTGAACCCCAGTATTAAAAAGAAAAAGAGACAAAAATTAAGAGTGATGATTGTATTACTTGTTCTCTGAATCAACAGTAATGCAATTAATGAGTTGAATTTTAATAAGCTGTCTCTTGTTTAGAGGGGATGTAGCATAACAAGGGAATCTTCTTGACCGTATTGTTGGTATTAAAATAGGAAGCTTAGAAAAAAAAAAATTAAAGAACTAAAGATGAATATATAAGTGCACTGAGATTGTATAGAATAAAGAAAACAAGGCTGAGAGGAACAGATAACTATCAGCTCTCCACACTTTGAGACAGAAAACAGGTAATGGATGGATCCTGCAACAAGGGAACTAAAGATGGACATTGTGCAATAGGCAGAACATTGAAGAAACAGCCTGCCTTGGGACCCCTCAGTTTCCCAAAGCAGATTTTACACTCAGGACTGTTTGCCAGGAGTTAGCACAGCTTTAACTGACACTGTCCTGAGGTCTCTGCCATTTCTATGCTTTGTAATTTTTTTCTTTCCATGTCAGCTGGTTAACTTTTCCTTCTTTCCTCTGTACATTTTATTTTAATTTTCCTTCTAATATTCCTGTATTGCTGGGATAATTCAGGTCAGTCAATTGAGGGTTGGTTAAGAGTGTCTTTTTTTTTAGTTGCATATTAGTTTACATAACTTTTTTTGCTTTAAGTTGGATGTGGTTGATCAGAAGACTGGAGAAACTACAATCAGAGAAGGTATTTTTAGGATCGGAGCATTTCTGATGCAGTAGAAAAAATTTATATCCCAAAGAACTTAAATAAATGACCCGTGTAATTATTCTTTTAACTCTTCTGCTGATGGGGCATCCACAACTTCTCTGGACAATCTGTTCCATTGTCTTACCATCCTCACAGTAAAGAATTTCTTCCTAAAATCTAATCTAATGCTTAATATCTACCCTCTTTAAGTCTGAAGCCATTTTCCCATTTTCCTATGACCCCATGCCCTTGTAATAGCCCCTCTTTTTTTCTCTTGTAGTCCCTTTAGGTACTGGATGGTGCTGTAAGGTCTTCCTGGAGCCTTAATATCTCCAAGCTGAACAATTCATTGTTCCTGTTTCTTTGCACTAGTCAAAGTCTATGTCCATGGAACAGGAAATATACTTTTTAGAAAACAATGAATTCTGCTGAGTAACTTCATCCTGTAAAAATGATGCAATTCTAGATCATCTAAGAAATATGTCAATATTATTTTAACAGTAACATATAATGATGATTTTCTTAGAATCTCACAGAAAAACAGTTAACAAAATATATTCTGCAAAATCTTCAGTTTCTGAGACTAAGAAAGTGAAGGACTTGCCTTACACAAGACAGATTACAAGGCATGTATACTGTATACTAAGCAACAAATTTTGTGCCAGACTTAAATATTTATTTCCTACTGAAATTAAATAAGATTTGTCAATTAAGCATCCGAGAGCCTAATCCCCACTTATTTAATTCTATTTTTTTTGTCTATAAATCTCTTTCTCTTCTTATATCAAAAGCTGGTATCCATGTAAGAAATTACGGAATGATATGAACAAAATGTAGTTACAGAAATAAATAAAGTATACTTGTGGTGATATCATGTGAACACTTCATATTTGTCATTGTAGAATGGTCATTGCTGGAAGTTGCAAAAATTAGGGAAAATCTGTGGCAAGGGGAAGACCTCCTTCTAGAACACTTCAGTATTGGCCTGGAAAAATCTATAGTAATGGACTCTCAGGGTGTGAGGTGATATTATCATAGAAACCCACTAATTTTAAAATTTCATCACTAAGTTAGTGAATACAGTGAATAAAACACTTAAATGCCTTTTTAATTGTAATTAAAATTAATAGCCAGAATTTATGTTTTATGATTGGTTTGTTTCTTTCTGTTATGACTTCAGAAATTGTTGCTATTTTATTGCTACTTCGATATAAAATCTCAAATGCAAATAAAGAAATAGCTGTTGGCTTCTGCCCTGTTCAGTGTGTCCAAAGGAGTGGAAGTATCTTGATGACAGGTGCTCATATCCTGAGACTACTCTCAAAGAAGAAGTTTCAGTTAGTTCTCACATAAAATTCATCTCATATCAACCCACGGTGCAAGGAAAATTACTTTGGTTACAGATTTCTTCTACCTGTAAAACAGCTCTTTCTGAATAGCAATAGATATTTTATAAATATTTCCTTACATTAGTCCATGAAAGTTCATAAACTGAGAAGGATGCCTTGGAACTATGAGGATAGTTGCTTCCTTGACTTCCAGAGCACATTTGAAAAGATCCTGAGCTGAAAGATGAAAATGGAAGTGATAGAAAGCGATAGAAGTCTTAAAAGAATCTTACCTAGTGAAATTGCTGTCTCAGGGAAGTGTCTCTCACTGGCAAGATAAGCATCTTGAAATAAATCAGTGCAATTCATTTATGGCTATAAGCAATATCAAAGACATTACACCTCCCAAGAAGCATTCCCAGTTTCACTTCGATACTTCATGCCGCCTTCTTCATCTTATCCCTATTAAAGTAGTAAACTGTTTATACATGTTATTGATATTTTCATTTGTATCCCCAGGGCAAGAGGTTCAGGGAGAACAGAATTGCACTAAAGAAAAATGTATAGAGCAAAGCCATGCTTTCCTTCAGTCACTGCACATCCACAGGGAGGAGTAATTTGTGGAAACATGGAGATGGAGGAGTAATGGATTCCTCTGTCAAAATGATGAGTGAAAGAAAGGAGTAATTATCATTAATGCACTTCAATTATGGCTCAACGGTTTTTTAGCTGTATGTTCCCATTTAATTTTCATTTAAAACAAAACAGTTGCCACTGAGCCAGAGCTAAAAACAGAAATCCCGTTCAGCTACTGGCAATTAGCAAGTAATGTTCTTATTATATAAGCAGAGGGAAGATTGGCTTCTTCCAGGCAAACACGGGAAGTGCTTGTTTGTTTCAGGCACTACTCCTTCACCCCTCAAACTCACAGTTGAACTTTATTTCCAATGTTATAATCAGCTAAGCATGATAATACTTTTTTTCTGGTTCCTATTTAGCTTTCAAAGCCCTCACAGGATTTCTGTCATGGATCAGTGGCACCTTCCAGGAGGGAGTGAGGTCAGTGGACATCCTTAGTATACAGGAAGGCATGTTCTATTAGAAAAGGGAAGTGTTTTCAAATCCCTTAGATCTTAAGCTACTAAAAATAAACTAATGAGCCTTAAATTACCTTTTTTTTTTTTTCCCACAGCTTTTCTAAGCCAAAAGAAAAGTATTTATTATCTGGGAGTGACATGCAGGAAATTAGGCTTATAAATTGTGATTAAATGATTATAGTTTCCAACTTTCCTTAATTCTAATCTTAATATTAATTTGTTGTAGAGTGCAGTGTTTTGTTTTGTTGGTTTTTTTTTTTTTAAATTAGTTCTCATTACATTATCTGAAGTATTTTAGTGGAGGAGCTAAAAAAATACTGAATGTAGGAATCACCTTGATATTGCTATTTGGCTGTCTTCCTGGAACAGTTTTGAACTGATGTCCACATTCAGTGCTGACTCTCTGTATTCCTCCAATAACCAAAGTGAACTGGATAAATTTCCTGTATATTTTAAGTGCTCCAGAATAAAGTTAGAGCTGGGATACCAGCAAAGAAATTTTTGTGTGATAGTGTGAATGGATATGATTTAAATTGGTGAAACTCATCCCCTCTGGAACTCCAATGAAGCCAATGCAGGTAATTCTAGAGGAAAAAACAACCTGGAGAGTGAACTGATTCACATCAGTCCCTGTGACCCACTGAATTCCTGTCCATATTTCAGGCTGAAGGGCAGGCTTAGCATAATTCTGATAGGCTCACAAGAGCTGCATTAGCTCTGTCTGCTGCCTATTAGGGCTGAAGGTGATATAAGCTGGGCCATGTTTGACCCACACACACCACACAGAGAACTTCTGTCAGAGTTTGGAGTAAACTAGCAACAATTCCTCCAGATGGTGCCTTGCTTTGTGGCTTGCCTGCTCCAACAAGCCATTTGGATGTTGGCTCCTTGTCTTGGGGAGAATGAAAGAATTTGTGTTATGCCATGTCAGCTGGCTACAGAGATCGTGAGGCATTGCCCATTTTATTTTGCACTGTAAACAGCTTGAACACAGAAAAGGTTAAAGAACATCAGACTATTTTATGGTGTACTCCTCTATGACACACTGTAATACCTCTTTGGGACTCTTCTTCTTGCTGAGTTACCTACAGAGGGAGTGCCGCTGCAGCCAGGGCTGCTGGTGGTCCAAGCACTCAGAACTGTGGATTTACAAGCAGGCCTTCTGTTAGTAAATTTGTCACAAGCACAAAACCCTACATGGGCTGTTATCTTCCCTTTGCAGAGATATTCTGGTCCAGCCTGTCGGATCAGAGATGTGACCCACAGGCAGAGGAGAACTTTAAAGTGAGTGCATCAAGTCCTAGGGAAAAGTTGCAAAGTAAACCAATTTGCAGGCTACAACACCCAGAAGACTTGCCACTGCTATGTATAGCTACCAGCTACAAAGCTCATTGTGTGTTCAGGAAATCTTAAAAAAAACAAACAAACAAACAACAAAAAAACCCCACAATAACAACAAAAAAAAACACACCACAGAATTTTTGCTCTTGCAGAACTTACAGTTTCTTAAAGATGTTTAGATAGGTCAAGGTGAGTATGGCAGCCACAAGATGTCAGGGAGCATTTGAAACACCTGGTAAATCTGTGAATAGCAATAGTTCATGCCTTGGGCTAAGGACCCAGCCCTCTTGGAATGTCTTTGCCTTTAAAATGCAGTCACTAATGGCTGAGTCCCAGTCTTGTCCCAAGGACCTTTAAATGAAAAAGCTGCAAAAAGGTGTCTGCAGAACTATGTGTGCTGTCTAAAATCCTTTGAAATCATTTTAATTGAAATCATAGAAGACAGTCTGTAACTCTGAAACATCAGAATACAGTGCTGAGCCAATTGCAATATGATCTTGACAGAGCGTGTGAGACAATCCCATTGTTTTACTGTAGAGACTTATCTTTCCTTTTCCCACTTCTCCACAGAAGATCTCCAAGTTTCTTCCTCCACCTGCAGAGTTCCTGGAGGAAACTGTCTATATTTCATACAAAGTTCAAACATACCATGTTTTCATCCTAAAGTTTATTTACATTTCTTGATTACACTTGTTCTGGCTCATTTCCTTTGTTTCTTGCCAGAAAACCTTATAGAGTGCTTGTCATTTATTAATAAATTGCATCAAACAGTAGCAATTGTGGTTCAACAATTTGGCAAATATAAATGAATGACATTTTCATTGTTAGGAGAATTTTTTGGCCTGTGTTCAGATCAAACAAAAATTCCAGCCCTTTAACATCTGTTTTTGCTATATTCAGATTGGCAAGAAAACAAATAAAATTAGAGTTAAAAGAATATTCTCAGCAAAAGATGCAGATTTTACATCACTGAATGGACTTTTAGAAATTTTAGAAAATGAAATGTATAACTGAGTTTTATTTGGCTGTTTAATGATTCTTCATAAATTTATTAATTATGAAATCAGAAAAATCAATATAAGTAATTCTTAGATCAGATTCTGTGAGAAATTCAGAAACGCCAGAAAAGTGCTTAGTGAAGACGTTCTAGTAATGGGTGCTCACTCCACTACTGCCATTGGTGAATTATTCCATCTAGTTAAAATATTCTTCTTTATTGTTAAAAATTATTTCTATTCTGAATGTACCCTGCATCAACTTCAAACATTTATGTTGTTTTTAGACTCCTTTCGTAAGTCTTGTTATCAGCTTGGTGCCTCCCATGATTTAAAGTAGCCAAGCAAGACATCACTTAAACTCTGGAACTTACAAAGGTTTTTTACAGCAATACATGGCTTCCAGTCTCAGGTTTTCTTTGAATTCTGCACAGTTCACCAACATCCATTTTGAACTGTAAGTTCAGGAGAACTAGAAGGAGCAGTCAAGTAGCTTTACACAAGCAGTAGACAGACAGAGCAGAATCTCTCTTTTCCTGTGGCTGTACATCTAAGGTTCCCTTTTCTCCTTACTTTTTGCCATCATCTGTCACAGGATGAAATAATTCTGTCTTTTATGAGAATAATATAAGAAATTAAGAGAGGCTTTTCTAAGAAGAGATTTTTTTCTAAAACACTGTGGTACTAATTCATTTTTGCATAGGTAAATTTTTCTAAGTATCCATCTCCTATCTCCAAAGAAAAGATGGGAAGGAAGTAGAACATTTTTTCATTGATAATTTAACTCCTTTTGGAAGCTTTAACCGAAGCGCTTATAACCATTTTCATATATTTAACTGGGTCAAATACATCTGAGTTGAGAACAATGGCCTTTGGAAACTATGAAGACAGAACAGGATGACAAAAATCAGCCTGCTAATTGCCGAAGATAAGCCTTGATTGCCCATCAATGAAGATGGGCCTGGGTATCACACATTGATTAAATCAGAGACACACCTGGCTGGGTGAAACTTGGGGCGGAGACTGGGAGGAGACTGGGAGGAGACTGGGAGGAGACTGGGAGGAGACTGGGCGGTCTGTTTCTGGAACTCATCTGCATTTACTCCGCCTATTTCGGGAAATATAGTTTTGTATGTACTTAAGGCACTGCAATGGAGAGGGAAGCAAGCAAGTTTGGTTTTGATTTATCCCCCTTGCTTCGCAGCTGCTAATAAACCTACCTGCTTCATAACTTTCACGAGTTCTGAAGTTTGTTTCCGCAAAACACATCCTTTTATTAAGTCTCCATAGACTTCATTTTCCTCGGAAGACATTATCCATTACTGATACACTGTGAATATGCTGGGTCTAAATTTATTCACTGTGTTCATAGTCTGTTTTCTCATTAAATCCACAGATATTATCCTACTGGTAAGGAAGAATTCAAACCTCCCCTTAAATATAAAACTGTGCAGTTAGCAAATAAGACCAGACTGTCTCAGCTCTTACCAAGAAGGTTCTTTGGCGGAAACTTTTACAGGTGGGTTTGTGAATACTGGTGTGTTGTAAGCCTGTTTAAGAGCAATAAGAGGTCTTTCCTGGGCAAACTAGGCATCTTCTGAGAGTTGGAATAGGCCCAAAGAACATATGCAGTAGGCATGATAGATTTGACAACAGTATTTTAAAGAGCAAGAGCTGTTAATCATGTGGACATAGACCATTCTGTGCCATTTAGTCTCAGGACCACCGAATGGCACCAGGCACTCAATTCACTTGCCTCGATGTACTTGAAGCCCCTTGAAGGCTGAACCTTTGTATTGTTTTAGTGGATTCTGAAAATCACAGACCTACTCAAGTGAATATTCCTTAGCAATTGCTAAATGTTCTTAATTGCCAATACTATGTCAGGAATGCATTTGAACATCTAAGTATGTCTGTCCTTTGGGCCCAGTGAAGTCACCTAAATACACATTTGAGTATCCCTCTAATGAAAAACTTCTCAAATTACATTTTTAACTTTTTCAGTGTCAGCTATGCACTTTGAGAAAAGACTGCTTAGCGCCTCTTGAGTAATCTATTGAACCTTCAAGTGCTCTTAAGTAGCATTAGCTGACACTTTCAACGCACTTTCCAAACCTGAACCAGATGACTTATTACAGTAGGATTTAGTTACAGAAATAGGTCTCTACCATCTAGTTTATGTAAGAAAAGATTCCAAAGCTGACTTCCATAATTGGTCTTTCACTTCATATATTCATAAACTAGAATAGCTTTTATTATGATGGCAGTTTAACACATGACACTTTTGGGGAAAAAAATGAAGTCTAGTAATTATATTAAAGGGCAGGTTGTTTCCTCAGATACTTTTTGCTATACATGAGTGTAGCAAAAATGAATGAAGATATTTTAGGCATAAAACCCAAACACCAAGTTTCCCTGTTCAAATCATCAGGGTGAATGAATTAAAGAAAATGAACCAAGTCTTTTCCAAGGTGAGCGATAACATTCTCTGTTATCAATAACACGTCTACTAGGGACTCCTTAGAGCCTGGCATTCTCAGCAGTTTGGCTCTCAAAGCTGCTCAGGCAGTGTCTCTGGAAGCTGTGACTAATACAGGATCCTTCTTCCTTACTGTACATCAAGTCTGATACCAGTAGAAGACACCATATTTTTCATTTTTGCATCAAATTCTGTGTGGAAATGAGAGAAACAATGACATCCTACCTAGCCTGACATTAAGAAATTTTAAAGAATAATTTCTCCCTTTGTACTCATAAATCCCTGTATCCACAGAGAACTTCCAGAGATGGCAGGGAAAAGAGGTGAATCCACAATGCTGTGAAACAGGCAGCTGCAGTTTTCATATTTGTAAGGCAGAGCTCTACTCTAACGGAGAAGAGCACCCTGAGATGGAACTTCATTTCTCAAATGTAAAACTGCCTGTTGTAGGGCATTCGCAGCTGAGATTATAACTTGGCCTCCCTTCTTCAGGTTTTGGTAAAACACAGGCATTAAATAATACATTTTAACAAATATCTCTCATTTATAAATGAGAAACACAAACCACACCACATACTTCTTTTTCTTACTAAGTGCTGACCTTACATAGGAATGTCTATACAAGAGGTGTCTAAAATAGATAAGGTGGAATGGAATCTCACCATTTGCACAGATTGCTGAATCATAATCAGGACAATTTTTTTTACTCTCAAAGAGCTCTTGAAGCAGTGGTAGTATGAAGTTTTTACACAACTTGGAATATTTAAATTGTAATTTATCACATGTTTTCCTGCAGTTTATTCTGGTAAACTGTTTCAAAACAAAACAGTTTCATGAATATTGAAAATAATGAAGTTTGGGTTGTAGTTATGTCACGTGACGAAAAGACTTTAAAAGAACTACGCTAAAGCTTTAGCATGACCTTACCCTTAAGTAGAAATTGAAGAAATGAAATTAGCTCAAGGATGACAAGAATTGAGGGATGCAAAAGAGGAGAGAATGTTTTTAACAACTGCGGGAAAATCATCACTTGGAGCTCACACCTTTTTTGTGCCTGAGGAAAGAAATCTTGACTCAAGAATGGCAATTGT
Source organism: Serilophus lunatus (assembly GCA_013399895.1). Classification (NCBI taxonomy): domain Eukaryota; kingdom Metazoa; phylum Chordata; class Aves; order Passeriformes; family Eurylaimidae; genus Serilophus; species Serilophus lunatus. Next base: position 140,053 of record VXBA01001692.1, on the reverse strand, counting down.
GATGTGTGATAAGGGAAAACTCAAAATGGAACTTTTCTTAGAGATAAATCTTTCACCAACACATCAACTTCTTTTCCTTGGGGCGGTATTAGTATGATGTCTATCCGGGTAGATATTTTCATTATTTTTAAAGTAACTTTTGAATTTTTACATCTCTTCTTAGCTGATAGGTTTCTTTCAAATTCACATTCAATTTTGAATGCTTGAGGGAATGATGGGAGATAAAGAGAACAGTAGATAAGCAGTCACACATAGCCCATGGCATTATTTAAGGCTAGTTCCATAGTTAAACAAGTTTCAAATTCTTGAATAGAAAGGAGGAAATTCTATAGAACTTAGTAACTTCTAAGTAATAGTAAAAAAAAATGTTTATTTTTACATGTCTCAGAAATCCAAAGCAAAATAGAGTCTATATAGAAGTGTGTCTTTAACAATGTAAATTAAATGCTCCATAAATCCAGAGCTTTTCTATAAAAGCATCTCCGTGATCTGGACTTTGCCATTGTTTCCTTAGGCCAGGGACAAATCAATACAAAATCGAGGATGCAAATGTTCAAGATGTTAGGGCAAGTTCCTGTCAGTCACTATATTCCTATGGACATTTTACAGCTATGGGACATCTTGCAAGATTATGTTGAAAACAGGCTGCTCACTTTGTCCCATGTGTGGAGCCCATGCACGGAAGGTCTTGGCTAGTTAGGGGTTGTCGCAGAAGTTTGGAACAAGTTTGAGGGACTGCTGTCTATTTTAGAACCAGGAGGGGATGTTCTCCCTTTTCCTTCTTTTTCCTATTTCCCCCTACAAAAAATAAAGAAGTCAAGCAAACTCTCAAAACTCTAATCAATATTGCTTTCTTCCAGAAACATGGGCTCAGTGAAATCTCAAATCACACTCCAGAATCCTGGATCACTTTATTAGACTGTGATCCTTACCACTGAAAGAACAGTTAAAAAAATTATTTCCATGTTTTCAAAACAATCCATAAAAGGATAATTACAGAAGTGACTAGATTCATTAAGTGTTTTATCACACAGTTAGAGCATAGTATTTTTTTGCCCACATTTACAGCCATGCAAATATTAATTCCATAGAATCCATAAAAATCCAGTTACTATAGTGCAAACATAGGAATGAAACATGAGCAAGTACTCTTGGAAAGGAAAAAGAATAACAAATATTTGGATAAAAGTTTATATCCACTGAAAACATAAGAGGAACAGATTAAATTACTTCCCTTTCTTTCCAGCTGACCAAGAGGATCTTTTCTGTAAATGTGTCATTTCTCCTGTGTGCATCTGCATTCCCTTTGTTTATCTTTTCTCACCTGATCATGTCCCAATTAAGTTAAATGAAGGGAAATGTTCATACTTTTTTTTAGATTTTACAATCCTGCTTGGATTTATTACAATGGTATTGGAAGTAAACAAAAGTACTTTGTGATAGGAAAGTTATCTTAAGTATAAAACAGAAAAACAAAATCAAATTGGTGCTTTATCCCATCAAAATAATTTTCATTTGACTGCTTCAGAAGGTAACTCTTTAATCACAATGACTAATTACACTTCATGCTGCACTTCTATGCATGCTCTTGAGCACAATGCCATGACATTCCATGTTTCAAGTAATTGCTAGAAGTTTTATCTGTTTTTCTTCCCCTTTGTGTATTCTGTCCAAACAATGATGGACAGCGTCTCAGACAATGCTGTCAACACAGCTACCACTAACACTGCCGGTGAGTCTCCTCAGTCTGTAAGAATCATTTTAAAGAAGTAAGATGATAGAATTGCCAGGAATGTATGTTTTGTAAGGTAACACTTTGTTTTGCAAACTTACACAGATGGTTTCTTTAGATTGCGTTTTGTGATCTTAGAGCTGAATCAACAGGATGTCCAGCTCCCTCACCTTGTTCTCTTGTGCTGTAGGAATAGGTGCTCATTCTACCCTGAGAACTAAATTCTATAGGAAAAGTAAAAAGAAGAAGAGATATTTCCTCTCCCTGGGAAAACAAAAAACAAAACAAAACAAAACAATCTAACAAAAAACCCAACAAGGCCAACAAACAAAAAACCCCACCAAATAAGACACAATGAAACCAAAAACCCAACCAAAACTGTGGGAAGTGTTTGAGTGTATTTGGACCATATGGAGCAGCAGAAAAAAATTGAAATGAAATTAAGTATTACAACAGTCTCATTTTCTCCTGTTTAAATCCCTACATGAATGTTTTAAGGTCATTATTCTCACACTGGTTAAATTAGGCACCTGTAAATTTTCATTAACAGAAATATTACCTTTAATTTAGCTTGGAAGAAAGTGATTTGTTATAATACGTGAAAAGATAACATTTTATTAATTGCCAACTCCAGTGGCAAGCATAAAAGATTGGAACTCCTGAGCTCTAAGTGTGTGTCTAGTTCTTTGCCCGAGAGGCATTAGCTTATTTTTAGCAATGAACATATTTTAAGTTTTGCCATTTATCTGGTGACTGGAGTCAGACATAATGGTGGTTTACGTCTTCCTCTTGGCTGTGTAAAGACTCAGAGATGTTCTGGGACCTCTTTGGAGCTGACAGTTTTCCTGCTACATAGATCTTCCATCCATTAGAAAGAAAGTAAGACTACAAGATAAAAATTGTCTTACAGCAGCTCTTCTCCACAGTGAGCTCTGCAGAGCTTGCTCCTGGAATATTCTCTCATCCTCAGTTCTCTTAGTTCTGTTTTAAAAGAGAGAGTACTTCAGCTTTGTCCCCTGCCTTTGTGACTTGTATTTCTGCCATAAATATGCCATAAGTATATCTCTTCAGTTCAGTCTGCAGTCTTTCTGCTAAGAAGAATCCATCTCTATTGCAACAAAAGGTATTTAAAAAATACCCTTTTCAGGTCCCAATTATTTTTGGTATACGATGAGCTTCCATTCCTGGTTAACCCTAATGTGCCACCTAGGCGCAATCTGAGTCAGTGTTACAAACGTAGAAATAGCAAAACCGGCTTATTTTTAAACACACGACTTCATTAGTGATTTCCAAAGATAAATACTGCTCCATCGTTCTGAAAGGCTTGGCTCAGATGAAGGCAGATGTAGACACTAAAAAGAATGCTTGTGCTGTGCACAGTACCAAGATTTAATTTCTGTTGAGTTTTTCTTCCTCTCTGCTTAAGAAATTTGTGTTATTCTTTGCATGTTTTCCCCAAAAATAAATTATTCAGAGTTTACTTCTACAAAACAAAAACAGACAGTGTCAACCCACAGCCCAGCATGTGAACAGCCCAACAATAATAAGGTAAAGCGTACCATGTGATGAAGCAAAACCGCTGATAAGAAAAATATTTTCAATGACTAGTTTGAAATTACCAAGTCAATCCTGTTTCCATTAAAGTCAGTATTGACACACCCATTATTAAAAAGAAGACTAAGTGGTGGTTTGATTACAATGGAAAGCCAAAAAAACTAAGCTTGAAAGGCTCTTTGTCCCTAGGGGAGAAACCACAATGGCCTTTCTGGAAGTTAACAGCTGGAAGTTGAATGTTGTTAGATTCAAATGAAAAGCATTTTCCTAGCAGTGAAGACACTGGGACAGACTTCCAGGGGAAGAATTAAATTTTCTAACTTTAGAAGCTTTTGTCCTGAGCTTGGATAGTCTTCTCAGTCCTGTGGCTTATCCAGGATAACTAACTTGTGACCAGATTTATGGTTTAAGTGGTCTTAAATTTATTAGAAGGTGCTGAGGTACTTTCTGTTTTAGGAGGAGGATGAAACAGAAGATCGCACTCTTCTAGTTTAGACAAGGTTTCTCCTGTAATTGTGGAAAGATAGAAAGAAAGGGTGCATTTCTGCCTTTTATTCTTCAATTCCAGTCTCTGTTTTATGCAGGAGATTAAAACATGAGAGATAACGATTCCTTTTGAAATTCATGCCTACAATTCAGCCAAGTGGAGATAAGGACTATCTGTATTAATTACTACACTAACACTTGAATAACGCTCTTTTAACCATACTAGGCATTTACGTGTGTGTCACACCACCGAGTGCACGGTAGGCATTTTCTTTGCTGGTCCCCGGATTCGGGGCACAGGTGGCAGCCCAGCAGATATGCAGATGTTAAGCCACTAGTGATTTTCTATGCCCTCGTGAGGCATCTGGAGGCTTGCCTGGAGGGCAATGTATCCCAAATATCTTACATACCTATCTAGCGGCAACATCATTCTCTGATAGTGGCTGCTCTTCACCACTGTAACTTAAACAACAAAATATGAATAGCTGCTGAAATTTCAAATTTGAAATTTCTAATGCTGGGTGAGAAAAATCTTGCTGTGGAAATAATGTCTCTAAGTGCACACAGTCTAATTCTGATAAATGCTGGCAGTGCCTCCAACATTACAATAAGAACAAAGGAAATCCTTAGGAAATAGTTTGGGATCTAAGGCTGTATTTAAACAAATAATATAAATACTCTCACTGAAGTAAAGATAACTATATGTGTGAGGAAGGAAGCCGCATTTTTTTTCCTTAAACTCTAGTATCCCACCCCAAGTGTCTCATAGGAATAAAGGAAATATAATTAGGAAATTATAAGATATGTTACCACAAGCAAAATATTCATTCTTGAGTCTATTAACAATCACTTTAAGCCACAAACACAATATTACTTTATCTTCATTATTATTTTATAGTGCTTATGAAAATACAAATAATACAATGGATAATTAAATTATCAAGATATTTCTTAAATCAGCAGTAATATTTGCTTTGATGATTCCCTAGGGCAAACACTACACTATTTGACTAAATGCTCCATTAAAAAAATGAAATGGTTTCTATTGCTTTTGATGCTGCTTGGTATTTTTTCAGATTTCATTACTCAGGATATGTTTTCAGCTTTTACACGTTAGAAAATCTATCTGCTATTCAGAGCTTTTGACATAAAGTAAATCCCTTTTACATAGTCCCAGTAATATAGCCCTAGTTATTGTCATCTCTTTATTGAATACCATCACATTTCTTTTATAATACATGATTGTTTTCCTTTCTAACAAGACCTAATTTGAGTTCACAAAAGTATGTGAAACCATTTAAGAAGTCATGCTCATACTTTCTGTATATTTCTATATTTTGAAACACATAATTTTCTGACAAACCAGTATCCTATCTCAAAAGCCACAAGGCTTTTAAATGCTTGTCAGAACAGAGAAAATTTCAGTTGTTTAGTGTTTTAGTTTTTATAACTACTTCAGACAGTAACAGATAAATCATTAGGAACAGCTTGCTAATTATTTCTAGGTGTTACTGTTAGATTTTTCTGTAAATTCTGCTTGCTTATAAGGTATTGTATTTGTTTAAATATTATATATTGGCAAGTGGCTGAATCTTAGTTTCTTGAATAACAGAAATATCTCACATTGGAACAGCTAGTTTTTGCCAACTTTAACCCGGAATATAAATATGATGAATTTGGAACTATTTGCAAAATTTGTCTAAATTTAACCAATTAAGTTTTTGTTGATATTCCCCCTCTGTGCGAACAAATAGAGAAAGAGCATTTTCCTAGGAAACAGGAGAGTTGTGTCGTTTTAGGAAAGGATTTGACCTCTTATCTTCTGTCCTGTGGAAAGCTAGTTCAACCACTTTGGCTGGCTTCTCTCATTCCTCCTTGGTTAGAATTCTTGTTCATATAGCTGAAGATTTTTTTAGACAAGACAGGCTTTCATATTTGACAGGAATTTCAACAAGCACCGACCTGTTTTGTGTGAAGCCACTCAGGCCATGGAGTCATTATTACCTCTTTGATGCTTGGCACAATAATGTTTTGTTCAATGCAAAAAGTAACACATCCAACAAAAAGAATTGAAGCTGTTAGGGCAGGGGTCCTCAAACTACGGCCCGCGGGCCGGATACGGCCCCCCAGGGTCCTCAATCCGACCCGCTGGTATTTACAGAACCCCCCCCGCCTCTGTCCTGTCTGCTGTCACCTCTCGGACAGGGACACCCCCTGTCCCTTCGCAGTCCCACGGGCTCTCTGCGGGGCTCTTGCGGCGGGACGGGGCGGGCAGGCGGAGTGCAGCCCTCGCCCCCGGGGCTGCCCCGCGCTACAACCAGCAGTGACAGATGTGGGACCTAACACTGACCATCTCATTAGCAAAAAGCAGGCCCATAGTTCACATTGAAATAGTATTTGGTTTTGTTGATTACAATTGTTCTTCATTTTAAATATTGCATTCTTTTTCCTGTTTTTTGTGCACTACTACAAATAAAATATGTGCAGTGTGCATAGGAATTCATTCACTTTTTTCCAAACTATAGTCCGGCCCCCGACAGTGTCTGAGGGACAGGGAACTGGCCCTCTGTTTAAAAAGTTTGAGGACCCCTGTGTTAAGGATTGTAGTGTGCTGGGTGGAAGGATGTCACTCATCCCAGTGAATGCTTTAACTGCTCATCCATGAGATAAGAGAGATCAGCAGACTTTCAAAAATCCATCCCCTTTTCTTAATTTTTTCCCCACAAATATTTCACTGTACGTCAATGATATGACATGAAAGAATGTGGGATTAGTATTTACTTTTTGTAAAAGAAATTTTAAAGTCTCTTTGGTTTAATCTGTTTCGTTCTTATTCAGATTAATCGAAAACATAAAAGGTGGAGGTTTTTTTACAGATGGATTCACCATAAAATATACTGCTGTGGAAATTGACCAGTTAGTCTCCCAATTCCTCTTTCATAGATCTGACATTCAAAATAAACAAGACACTTACTCTCTGAAATGTCAGAACAAGGATTCTGCTTGGTTAATATACTAAAGAGAAATAATTTTCTAGGTAAAAGCAATTTTCCAAATGCCCATTAAAGAAATGATCAAATGATGCACTTTAATTCTCAGGTGCTTCAAAAAATTCTATTTTTCAAAAAAAAATGATGAAAATATATTGTGAGAAGACAACTTCAGTCTAAAGGTTCTGTTCCAGATTACATTCACACCATGTGGTTTGAGCAGCCTACCTGACTTGCTTTGTTATTTAAAAATGCTTTGGATAGGAGCTCTCAAAACCCAATACACTCAGGAAACAAAAGCAGATTAATAACATTTTTCATGAGGAAATTATATATTGTGTTAAAAATGGTTTACAGTCCTTATGTTTATATGATGAACGAACACCATATTTAGTATTGAAGAAAATAGCAAAACTCCCTTCAATTTTATTTTGGTCCTACTCTGTCTAGTGAGTAAAGGAAAAGGAGCGGAAAGAAGACTAGGAGAGGACTGAAATTTGTGTCAATAAAGTACAGTTATCTTAATTTGAAAATAAAAAACTTACTTCCCATCCATATTGTCCGCCATTCTTTTTTAACCACTGCAGCCCTACACACTTGTTAAACACTTTAGGATCAGCAGATAATGCATACAGTATGTCAGAAGTCCATCAAAGTCACTGAAAGGAATTATAATGACCTACAAGAACATTGGACTAAACCCAGAATCCTTAAAGGAAAGTATTGTTAAAGAAGTAAAATCAGTACTTATTTGTTTTCATGGGGAAAGAGGGTAAGGAAAGAGGAAAGGAAAATAGGTGGTTGTTGTACGGATGTTGTTCATGCTGTTTATCTTTTACAAATAGTCCTACACAATAGAAATACTTCACGAAGCACTAGGGTACTTCAACATCTGCTGACATTCAAATAGAGTAGAAGAGAGGGCTGCTCCTTCATGCATTATTCGTGCTGACTATTTAAGCTTCAGACCAGAAGATAAAAATATTTCCGTAAATGAGAGGATCAGAGTAAAGAAAATCGACAGATCAAAGACAGACCATGTGGTCAAAGACACGCTTTTGTGTAAAGTTGTGTCATGGAGAGATATTTTAATGTGCAAGGAGGTGTTGAATGCTGTGCTTGAGGCAACAATGTGATACAGAAGCTGTTTCTATTTATATGGAACTATTTCAGTGCCTCCAGGACTGGGATAGTCATCCCGGGTTACCAAGGGCTGCTGACCCGGAAATTTATGAAAGACATTTCTGTTTGGAGAGTCTTTTGGAGAGGTTGCTCAAATTAGTTGACATCTTTCTGAGACAAACAGCAGTTGTGTGTGCAAGTTGGGAGAAAATGCCACATTTCAGTCAATGCTTACTTTCTCATGGGAAGAAAGTGTGTGAACAGCTCAGAAAGGCAGCAGAGCCTTTGCATCTGTGTCAAGGCAAACGAAAGCTGGCAGTCAGGTGGCTCCCCTTCTCACTAAAGGAACGATTTGAGTAAGGTAATTACTGTTTAATATTTCCAACAGGATGTTTGAAGGGAGCATTTAATTATCCTGCCAACATCTATTCAAATAAACATGAGGGATTTAGAATTTTTTTTTCTGGAGTTGCAGGCTTAAAAGGAATACCAAACATTCTGGGGCACTAAATCTCTTAGATCTCTGCAACGTGGTGCAGTAACATGTTTCTATTGACATTTTGCCTTTTACATGAAATGATGCCTACCCTGGAGAGCACAGCACTGCCTCCTTTCACCTTCCTCAGTCCTGTCTTGCAGCTTTACAGAGGAAGCAATATTTTCACTAAAGCCCACTTGTGCATATATTTTGTTTTACCTAATGTTGATTTAAAGCAAAGCCGTTGTTGAGAAATACTCTGAGCATTCTTCTCATGGGTTAAATCATGCTGCAAAATGCCATACCGTTGAGACTGCCAACTGAAAATGACCATAGGAACACCTATCAGGAGAAAGTTAATACTCGTCTCCTTTTACATGTGGTCACATACATAAACATAGACATGAGTGTAGAGGTAATTTTTTTCTAACAAACAAAATCCAAACACATAGTAAATCTGTTACTGGCCTTGCTGTGTCTGCCTGCATCTCATATTCCTTGTTTCTTATTTTTCTTAAAACCTTTTTTTCTGTTGCCTTAACTGTCAAATCTTCGGGATTCAGAAGGTTGCCCAACAAGGTATGTGTTACACAACATGGTCAGTTTTTCCCTCTTAAATCAGCTAAAAGATGACAAAACAGTAGCATCTTAACCCCAAAATGTAGACATCAGTCACCATCCAGTGTACATATATTGGGTGAATGAGCTCTGCAAGAAGATATAGAATAGAGTTATGAGTCTGACAGACAAAAGCAAAATAAGTCAATGCAAAGAAAGTCTGTGTGAGTAGGTGATGAGGAAGGCTGTCTGAGAGACACTTGGAAAAGAGTACTAACACTTTCCAAGGTGTGGGGAAGAATGACTGATGATGTAATATACTGGGGGCTATTTTTGTTTGTTTTTTTTTTACCTGAAAACAAAAGAAATATTTGACACATAGTTTTAACTTTTCCTAATTGCAACAACTATCAGACTTCTGATTTTTTTTCCCTAACAACTCAGAACAAATAAATAGGAAAACACTATCTTTGTTACTGTTAAAAGTATTTAGGAGGAGTGGTAACCTAGATCTAAACAGTAAAAATCAGTATAACAAAATTCAGTGTGATCTTTCCCCACCCCTAGTAGTCCAAGCATAAACTCATCTTGGGTTAGTCTTTTTATTTAGTAATTTACTTTTAAATACTAACACCTCATAGGGCCCAAATTAAAAAACAAACCAAAACAAAAAAAACCCCAAACTTTGACATCACTTGGTCTCTGATTTACCAGATCATGGTAAATGTGATTCTATGATCACAGATTCTATGGATGAGAAATAACTTTACAAAAGTTAAGCACAATCCTAAGGGACCTTGTCTAATAGTTAATGGAGACGTAAAAGAAAATTTCACCTTCTGCAGAAATTAAGTAAATATATAATCTGAGAGGATGGTTGATCTCAATGAAAGAGGGGATAAAAGGGGTAAGGAGAGCAGAACAGTGTAGACCAGGAAAAAACTTGGGAATGGGACAGTTCTAGTGCATTCTGCTATTCTGCTGTCTTCTCAGTATGCAAGCAAATAGAATATGGGTCTGTATATTGTGGTATCCAAGTAGACTTTTCCTGGTGTCAGCACTCTGCAGTCAGATAAGCATTAAGGATTTTTTTTTCTAATAACTGAGGAGCCTCAAAGCGCCTTATAGTTGTTCACTACATTTCCATAAACAAATGAGAAAAAATGAAAGACAACCAAGGAAAAATACATTAAAGGAACTTCAAGGCAGCAGAGACCTCTGTAAAATTGCATAGCTTAGGCATGTCTCAAATCTGGGCACTCATTTCAATGTTCCTCTAAATGTTGTACATTTTTGCCTGGATGTGTGTTTTGCCTGGGTGGTGGTCTATGAATTTCCTGTATATTTCTACAACAAGGAAGATTATTCATGCATCTATCGTATTGGTAGGTCTTGCATATTCCCATAATATAAGATTTACTCTGCTCTTTAACATTTTAAAATTAGTTTTATGCATATCTACCCATCTATTTATCTATGTAGAATGAATGATACATGATTTTGTTTATTGTGGGAAGCCACTGTAGGATTTATATTAATTTCAAAAGATTGCAAGTAGAAGAGTGGAGTGGAAGTCCTTGAAAGGCAAGAATTAACTTGTGCAATGTCCTTGAAAACTCCCATTATATGTGAGTTAATAGTGCCCATAGCCTTGAAATCATATGCATTTTCCTGTTTGAAAAGAGTATTTCTAACACCTTTTTAACTCTTTTATTACTGAGATAGTATACAATGTGGAAACTAAGGACACAGTCTGTAATTTTTCTTGTTTTTTTTTTGTTCTTTATATATGGCATGTGGTTTGAGTTTTAAAGCTTATTTCCTTTTGGTCTAATGAGCCTCTGAAAGTGATTAAATAGAAAAAAGACAGGTTAAGCCAATGACATTTTATCAGAGGAAACACTATCACATCTAGTGCATGAAAAGCTTGTAGATTCCCAAGATTCCTCACAATAAATATTTTCTTACAACTTGACTAGTAATTAGAAACTTAAGGCATTAAGTGTTTGTGAGTCAGAGTTAAGACAAAATGCAAGAAATGCAAAGAAAATGTTTGTATCTGTTAAACTCCATTATCTTTATTTATGTCTGGTTCTCCATTCTAACTGCTTGCTCGTCTTTTTATGCTGAATTCAATGAACCTTCTTCAAGCATGGAGAAATGCTACTTAAATCAAACCTTTAGCTACAGTTTTGAAGAACTTTTTTAAAAAATGGATTAAGCTTACTCAGGATAGAATTTGACCCAGGATTAGATGCACAGATTAAAATGATTTTACAATCAATTCACGTTTTATGAAGATGTAGCGATATGGTGGTTGGACAGCAATAGTTTGGGTAAAGCACTTTGCCTCTTAGCGTGCTGTCTGTGTCACAAACGTCCTGGTAGGTAAACTGAGTTTACTGGAGTTGAATGGAAAATTACTAAGATGATGGATAACAGTATATTTACCACCGTTTTGTACAGGTGACTTGATCCAGCACCAGAGGCTCAGTGTGCAAGGCATTTCACGTGGCTCTGTCAGTAGAAGAGGGTGGCTCAGTGGAAGAGCTCCAGATGGACTGCAGAATTGAAAGTTAATGGCATTGACCATCTAACTCCTGGGTGTTTTGAACTTTATATTAATGTCCTAGAGTTATGCCCATTGGGTTATTTTTATTCTTTATGAAGTTTATAGTAAAACGTACTGTGCACTAACACACAGAGATGATAAAATGCTGAGAAATGTAGGCAGTATATAAACTAGATAAAAAGGCAGCTGACATCCAAAACACATCCCCCCCCCATCACCTTTAAAGCAATTGTTTTAGAATAAAGATATGGCTTCAAAGTCCTTGTTCACAGGAGCTGTTTTGGTTCTTTCTCTTTGCTGTGTAGCAAAGTAATCTTGTCTGAGTTAGAAACTGCATCCTTCAGATCTCTGCCTAGGGAAAGGTGCAAAGCTGTACTGTCTTTGAGCTTGCTGAAGACCACCGTGCTTTTGTTGAGAGACTGGCAGTAATGTTCATCTCATTTATCTTTGCCATTTAATAGACATTTGGTTTAGGAGGTCATTTGGAAGTTTTCAGTGGAGAAAGACAGATACCTCCAGTAGAAACTTCATCCTATTCCAAGAGAGCTAAAAAGGTAAGTGTCTAAAAGACAATGCCTAAACTGCCATTTAGAGGTCACTAGACTACATTTCAATAATCTGTACTTTGCTTTACGTGACAAAAATTAAGAAAGATGAGTCTAACATTTGCTGACCAACTTCTCTTTATTTTTAATATTTGAAATAGTATTTCTTAAGTTTTAATTAGAATTAGCACAGATAAATCTTCACCATTTCATGTCATATATCAGTTATACACAGTAATGTAGATTTTAAAATTTTATTCTCTGAAATTATCCTATAATGATAAATCCTATCCTATAATGATTTTTTTTTGCATAACTACAGTAAGTTGCATAAGATAAAATTACACATTGCAAGTAATCACTTAACAATCAAATAAGGACAGTTTCTTGCACAAAGCCAAGCAGACCATTTGTGAAGGACATGAATATCAAAATATTTTACTTTCATGCTCTTTTATCCTCATATATATGCTTAGTCACTCATACTAGATTTGCTATTACATGTCACCCACTATCTAAGAACACAGAAAAAATTCTCTGAAACAAAAGAGAAACAAGCCACTACAGAGATGAAACACCCAGCTCTGCAGCTGTAACTCATGTTTTCCTTTTTCTTATCAAAGACATTCCCATAATCTCTAAACTTGTATCCTTACTAAAAATAAACTTGAAATATTTCTCTAAAAATTAATCCCTTCACATTAAATGTAATAGAATAAATCTTCCTTGATTCTTGATTCTTATTTGTAATTTGTTTGAGGAGGAATGTTTGGGTTATATAGTCATTTCTTTAATTTAAAATCATATGAGCATGAAAGAATTAATAAATTTGTTGCCTTTCCTTATGTCAAACATAAACTAAATTATAGGATTGTAACAAAAAAGATATATTGCACTTAAATGACAATATATGTGATAGTATCCCTATCTAGTTTTTATCTATAACTTTAGCAAGACACTTTTTTTGATCAACATTTATCAGTGAAATAAAACATGCATAAAAATATTGACAGTAACATGTCAGTAATGAAAGCTGTGTTCTGCCATTAACAAACCTGATGCATTAACCTGTGGCTTTATTATCCACACTAATTTTCAAGTGTAATTCTTTCCTTTGCTAAATTAATTCTTTTAGCACTTATTTCCCTGGGAAGGCAGGAAGGCAGGCAGGAAGATAAGCAGGTGGGAAGGCAGGCAGGTGGGAAGGCAGGAGGGAGGGAAGGCAGGAGGGGAGGAGGGGAGG